>APFE030049440.1:0-31358 GCA_000404065.3 Pinus taeda | reverse complement strand
AAAACAGAGGAAACATGTTAGAGGTATTCTAAAAACAGAGAAAACATGTTGTGAATAGTTCTAATAACTCGAAAGTGTATAGAATTATTTAATAGCTTTTGGGATAAGTGATATATTATTTACCTCTCGCATGTACATGAATTGTTTTGTACGGGGATTTGTCCTCATAAAATCATTGGTTGAAATCTGAATCTCACGTAAAGGTTCCCTTAGAGTAGATCATTGGTTCAAATCCAATTTTCGTGTGGAGGTTGGTTCAAACCCAAATCTCATGAGTAGGTTCCCTGGAGCAGATTATTTAGATTATTCCTCCATCTAGTATGAGGTTAAAAAGAAGTGAAATACTAGATATATTTTTGGGATTTGCGAGGAATTGAATAATTAACATAGTTGGCTATTAAAAATAAATAAGTAATATATTTGATTAATATTAGATATCATTTTCTAGGTTTCTTATGATTTAAATAATTAACATAGTTTTTAGATTTTTCTTAGATGTAACATTAAACCCAAAAAACATTAATATATTAAACAACATTTTCAGAATTTCTCATTTTAAAATAATTAACATAGATACAATAATATTAGGTAAACTATTCAAAATAATAAGACATTTAATGATTATCTTAAAATATTCTCTCAAAGAGCCGACTCCGCCACGCAGTCCTAACCCCATGCTTCTGCAACGAAAGTTTTACCATTGGCTCAAGGTCGCGAGGTATGCGTTACTCAATTTTTTTGTTTTCACCGATAACCAGACTTCCGATAGGAGATTTTTTTAGCGTTTTGTGCATGTGTTTGCTGTTTTATCGTGATATAAAGTCTATGTTTGTTCATTCATATTTTCGTTTTAGTCACACTGCAGAATATAGTAAGAATGAATACGACAGCGAATATCACAGCGAATAGTACAGTGTCGCCCCCAGTTATCACAGAGAATGGTACAGTGTCGCCCCCAACATCGCCCACAGTAGTGGTATATTCGCCCGCAAGGTCGCCCACAATGCCGCCCGGATCGACGAATGGTACCACAGTAACACATGGGGTGTCGCCCGCAATGTCGCCCGGATCGACGAATGGTACCACAGTGACACATGGGGTGTCGCCCGCAACGCCGCCGGATCGACGAATGGTACCACAGTGACACATGGGGTGTCGCCCGCAACGCCGCCCGGAGTGGAAAAATTAGTTTTATTTGTGGTAACTGTCTTCTTGCTTTCAGTGTTGGGAACTGTCATCGGTTCAGCAGCGCTACTGTGTTGGGTGTTCCATCGATGTGTTAGACAATGTAAAAGCGCTCTTAGAACAGGTCATTATAAATGATTACATTATAGCTCCCATGCTGAATTCCTCTGAATTTAATTTAATTTAATTTTTTTATTTACAATTTGTGGAATCAATAGTTATGACGAAAAGTGTTACTGTGATGCTCCCCACAGATAAGAATATAGAGGAAAGGGGACATTTCGGGGAAGTATATTTTGACTACAAGGTTCTCAGAGATGCGACTGGAAACTTCGATAGGAATAACATGGTTGGCAGAGGAGGATTCGGAGAAGTTTATAAGGTATACTACTATACGTGGTTTTGTTCAATAATATGGTATATTTGCAGATTAATTGTAATGAGATTTTTTATCAACAGGGAAGACTTCCGGATGGAAGGGATGTTGCCGTTAAGAAACTGAATGGGACGCAGACTACTCAAGCTGTTGAGGAATTTCTGACGGAAGTGAAGCTCATCAGCAGCGTCCGTCACCGTAATCTTGTTCGTGTACTCGGATGTTGCACACGAGGGCACGAACGCTTGCTGGTTTACGAATTTATGTCAAATAACAGTCTTGACAAACATTTGTTCGGTACGTTGTTCTTACAAATGCCACCGTTTTCACAATTCTGTAGTTTTCAGAAATCCTTTAATTTGTATTGCGGCCTTAGAATACTATCGCTGGATGTCTGCAGGCGAGATAAGAAATACTTTGAGCTGGGAACACCGTTTAAACATTATAGTGGGCACAGCTCGAGGCCTTGCATATCTGCACGAGGAATCCAACGTTCGCATAATACACAGAGACATCAAATGTCCAAATATACTTCTGGATGACAGCCTTCAGCCCAAAATTGCAGATTTTGGATTGGCCAGATTCTTCCCCGAATCCCAAACCCACGTTTCTACCAGAGTGGGAGGAACAATGTAAGTTCAACAATTCATTTATTAGTTGTTTTCCGAAGACTTTATAAGCTGTCGAATCCGGGCATTAATTTGTGGCTTTCACGAATTTGGTATAACACAGAGGCTACACTGCACCCGAATATGCCGTTCATGGGCAATTAACGGAAAAAGCTGACGTTTACAGTTATGGGATCGTGGCTCTTGAGATCGTGAGTGGGAGAAGTGCGTGGACGCAAGACTGCCGGCCCCTCTTCAGCTTCTTCTCGAATGGGTGAGTCTCTGTTTTGTTACGTGGCTTTGGCAAAAAATATTCAAATCATATGAGGGACCCACATCTTTGCGCGTAGTTTAGGGAGGCGACGTTTTCGTTTAGAAAAAAATATGATTTTAATAAAATTTGGTCGTAAATAATAATGGAAATTTTAGTATAATTTGAATTATTGGAAATTTTAGTTATATCTATCAAATAAATTTTAAGAATGTTAAATACAGATATTAAGTTTATTTAAATCATAAAAAAGAATTCAAGTGATCCGATTCTTTTTTTACCCAAATATCGAAGAGAAATAGACGTTGTTGGTAGACAACGCCCTCCCTTTCTTTGTTTAAGCAGTCCTTTATTTGCTTTTAACTTGATAGCAATGAAAATGATGTCGCGGGCCACGGCCTACGCAATGCCGGCTACGATCTCCACTTGTATCTTGTTTCACAAAAACATGCCATTTAATATGTTATGTCAACATATCACATCATCTCACCTTACCTTATCTTAGTATTTGTTCGATTTCATTATTCTGAGTATCTGTTCTATTTTATGACACATCATCATGTCACATCACTTTTTAACGTTAGGTAGGCTTAATTGGCTTCTTCCCATGGATTTGGAGAGTTCTAGTCCCAAGGCCCATTGAGGTCTTCTAACGCATCTATCATGAATTATCATTACAAAAATAATTGCCCATCTATGATATCAGAAGTAAATATATTTACAATTTTTTTTCTTAATCATGAACTGATTTTTATGGTAATTACAAGAAGTAATCAAATAGCATTACATTAGGGTTTAGTTGATGAACACATTCTTACTCACCAATAACATTGTTTACATGTATAGATTGATATTTCATGTAAAAGGAGAAAATACACCTATTTGAATTTGTTTTAATTTTTTTTTAAATAAAGAAGTGATAACCACTTTTTACCCAACCATATGCACAAATGTACTATGTATTTTGTATTATTGACCACTTGGAATCTAGATTCCATGCAATAAGAGGTAACCTCATACACACATCAAAAGGATAAATACAATGTAGAGATATGAATACAACTCTCTATAAAAAGAAATCAAATTGTTGCCTATCAATCAACCCATGAGTCCAAGGCCCCATGCTAGTCATAGGGTTGCCACATTTGGATTTTATAACACAAAGAGATCCTTAGGTTCCCAAGAGTCCCTCATACCACAAAAAGTAACCTCACTCACTCATCAAATAGGTAAATGCAATGTAGATATATGGAGGCAACCCTCCATACAGAGAAATCAAATTGTTATCTATCAACCCACTAGTCCAATACTTGATACAAGTTATAGGGTTGCCACATTTAGATTTTATAACAAAGGGGATCCTTATCTTCCCAATAGTCCCTTATCACCTCCCCTATCTCATTGCTTCTTATGCTTATTCTAAAAATCTCCTCACAAAAATCATGTCTCCCTTTTTATATCTTAGGGTGAAAAATTCATCTTTGATCTCTCTAAGCAAAGCAGGGAATTCATAATTTCGCACAAATTGCTATTACTCAATTTTTTTGCAAACTTTCTACTTTGAATCATAATCTCAAAACCCTTTGTGTGTCTTTATCTCTTCCCCATAAATTTCTCTCCATGTCTTCACACACAAATTTCTCTTTCTATCCAAACCAACCCCTCTTCCTAAAAATTCATGCTCTATAATTTGGACCATGTTGTCGAGTTAGAAATCTCCAAAAATTACTTTGTCCATACCTTCGGAATAGTTCTATATCACTTTTATCCTTTCTCATAATACTAGTAGTTGGTAGTTTAGTTTCCAAACTGACTTTGTTGAAGATAAGAGAAATTGGATATTTAATTCCTAGCAAGGTATTCTGTTACACAAAAAACAAAAACCTTTCTCATTCCGGTCTTGACTTCCTCTCATGGTATCTAGATTTATGTAGGTTTTTCTCCTCATCGAGTGATTGGCAATATTTTCAGTATAAAATAAAAAACAACTATATTATCAAGGTGTAACATAATAACCATGATTGTAATGCCAAAATAAGGTTCAAACAAGACATTACATAACTGCACAAAGCAGGGGTCCTCTTCCATTATGGTTCTAATTGAGTGTGATTACTGTATAAAGACACCAGGGGTTCAAGAGAATCCAAGAAACAAATGCGTTTTACATTGTGACTGGTCAAGAGGAACCTGGAATAATTTCAAACTTTAGAGGCATAATACAGTGCGTAATATTTTCATCGAGGATCCCTACGGCCAAGCCTTTATACAGATTTTTGTTTCTGCGCAATGATACAGAGCAAGGGTTATCCTCTGTTTCCCAAGAGAGTGATCGCTGTCCCAAGACGTGTTGGAGAACCTTTATCCCAGAGGCCATGTGTTGGCATCATTTTCTGGTGGTATTTCACCTTTGTATGACGGCGTGTTTGTGAAATGCCTTGGTATTTCATTTTGGTATTCAAGTCAACAAATTTGCATGCCCAGTGTTAGTAATATGGACCATCATGCAATTTTAGGCTTTTTATGTGGAAAATGTCGGTGTTAATCTTCTTTAAGAAACGCATTCCTACGCCTGGTGGTTAATGCTGGTTCCAAGTGTTTAAAGAAATATTTATGTACATTTTATTGATTAAATTGTTATTTCACGTTAAAAAAATAGAAATACAAAATTAGTGATATAGGAACAAATATTTAGTAATTTAGGTAATATTTGATTTATAAATTTATAATGGTTAGAAAATATAAATTGGTGTTATTTTATTGGTTAAATTAATTTAGTTAATATTTGATTTACAAAATTTATAATTGTTAGAAAATATAAATTGATGTTATTTTATTGGTCAAATTATTCTTTGTATTGGAGATAAGAAGAACATACATTTAAGAAACGGATCATGACATAAATTTAAAAAAAGGCTTGTTAAACAATTTCTTAATGCAAATTCTAATTTATAGAATTTCTAATAGTTGTAATATAGAAATTGGAGTTATCATAACATATTCATGTGACTTGACAATATTTAAATTTTAAGGGAAAAAAACTTGAAAATTAAAATATTTGATTGTCTACAACCTAGGTAAAGATTTAACCCTCATTTTGATCATGTAATTGCATTGAGAAATGATTGGTTTTTGGATGCCTTCAACCTCTTAACCCTTATCTAATAAGGATGCAACAAAACATGATTACACCACTCCATGTGCTTAAAACCTTTTGATATTTCTAGTGTTTACATAGTAGAGTATGTTAATGAGCTGATGATGGTGCAGACTACAATGTTGGAGATTACTCATCTACATTTAGTATTTAAAAAATATATAATTATTAATAATTCAATAGGTATTGGCCACCGACCACATCGTTATACTAATAGATTCAATTAAGTTGGACATGGAATTATAGGATCTCTCTTTGCTATGGAGGTTTTCTTTATTGTTTAGTTTATGGTTATGTTGATTATCATAAAGTGTTTGGGGATGGTACCTAGTTTTAGGAAAGTGTGGGAATTTTTAATTACCTGGTTCCCTCAATTGTGTTCACTTTCAAAATTTGTGGTTATTGGTGAGCCTTGGTATTGCACCAAGAATGTTACAACTCCCAAGGGCTCCTCAACTCAAATTATCAACTTAGGGTTTGTACAAACTTCGAGGCGAAAGTGCTGTATGCAAAACATATAGGATTCCACTCATGCGACCCTCAGTTATGACATTAGATAAAAAAAGTGCTCAGATACCTTTCCTCCTATTGAATTAGAATGAAAGCTTGATAAAGGGACAACTGGAAATTGCTTCTAGCTATGAAAATAGAAATTCCATTAGCTCAACTTGTAAAAACTTAACTAATCAATTCATGAAAGGATAAATGATAACCTACTTGAAGAAATAAAGCTAGTTTATATTGCAGAATTCATCAAATTACCTCATCTACTTGTAGACATGAAACTAACTTATATTGCATAATTCATCAAACTACCCCGTCTACTTGCAGAAAGGAAATTAATTTACCTTGCATAATTCATCAAACTACCAATCAGAATTGCATGTACCATCTACCTAGTTCACACTTGCTCATAAATCAATAACCTACTTGCATGATAAAGTAGCTAACTCTACTATGTTTTTGCAGTGAAGAAAAGGAAGGTTTGGAGTGGCCTCGGAGCTTTCCGTGATCATATTATCACGACTCTGGGTCATTATGAATCTATCTAAGGCAAAGTTGTAGTGGAGATCGAAACTGATGAAGGAAAATACTACTACAAGTTCGCTATAGATGATTGCTACAGGAGGCATGTAATGCTACAGGAGGCCTGTAATGCTACAAGAGGGAATCTTAGTGGTTTTTGAAGGTAAAAACACTACCTTGAGGGTATAAAGAGGTTGATAGTAGTTGAAGCAAATGAAAGGAGGTTGGTTTGAGCCCCTAGCCAAGCTCAGGACCTCTCGGAGTTCTGTCTTGCACTAGGATGAGTGCTCTTGGTGACCTAGGCAGAATGACTTATAAAACAGGGTTTTGGGACAGAGTTTGGAAGTGGAAGGAAAAGATGAAGGGGCTTAGGGTGGAAGTGGTGAAGGTGATCTTCGCTATAGATCAACCAACCTTGCAATAAATCACATGCATGCATATATTTATCAGTAACAAAATGAAATAGCTTATGATGGAAAAGATGAGTTAAATTTCAATAACATCTATTTCATGCAATACCACTGATCTAATCACTAAATTGACTTCTAAGCTATATAAAAAAAATGTAGAATAGGAAAACTAACACTAATCTATTTCCAAGAAATCATAAACACAATCTTTTTGGGTTGTGGTTGAGAATCCTTCCACTCATTCTTCCACAAGAGAGGTGATGTAGAGACTAGAACCACAAGATTTTATGGGTTAATTTCTATTGAAATGCAAGAAAATATGACCTACTTGGAATCAAGAAGAAACATAAGTACAAGAATAGGGGTTGGGCTCAAACCCGAGGTCTCAATCGTCTTAAACTAACTCAGATGCAACTTAAAATCCAACTTCTCATTATAAAAAAGTGCAGGTTTAATACATCACATAAAAGTTGAAAATAAAAATGTCAAGCTTGAAGCTCAATAACTACACCTAGCTGATAAAAAAATTGAATCCTAATGAGCTATTCTTTTAGTTTATTTATACAAAAGGACAGTTTAAGCAACTCTCTTGAAAGTAAGAATGGTTCCCCCCTTGATCTCAAAAATGGTATATCTTGTCCTTCTTGATCGTTAATTGGACCAAGAGTCACTCGGTTACTAATGAGATCGAATTGGTGAGAGAGGATATGGTGATCCCAAGTCGAGTTTAGGGAGTTAAGGAGGTGGACAAACCCCCTAGATTCTCTCCTAGTTGTCTCCAATAAGCCCCTACATAGTAATAGCCTAAAAAATGCTTCATTTTCCTGCAATTAAACCACATTAGGCCACATACTATGACAAACACCTTTCACTCCTTTTACTAAGCATTATATAATGAAAAATGTGAATTAATGCAAGAGAAGGATAGTTTTAAGGCTAGAGGATGACATTTTAATCTTTAAAATGTAGTTATTGATGGGACTCATCAGTTACCATTATGGGATTTATCAATTTTGTAAGAAACTAGGAATTCTTTGGGAATTTACATAAATTCAAATCTTGAGAGTGTTATAGTGGAATTGTGTAGATATGTGCATTTATGTACTAAGATAGATGTTAATAAAGGCCTTGCAAATGAAAATATTCTCAAATTGGAAAAACTTAAATACACTCACATATTGCATAATGAGAACATAACAATTTGATCTTTGATATATCACATGAAATTATGATCTTTGATATGTTAACATATGGGACATATATAAGTTGCTTGTCTCCATGCTCACACCCATCGTCCAAGAAACAAAAAAAGATAATCCAAATTAAAAACTAAAACTTGGAATTGATTGAATACTAATAATTTTTTAATGAGATAACTCAACAATCACAAGAGTGAATTGGGGAATCCAATCCTTACTCAATAAAAAGAGTAGCAAATTTGGATACTAAGATTTCTTCAGTGAGGGAGATCATTTGCCTAAAGCCTCTCTAGGTGGAATAAAGAAATCCCATGATATTAATACCTTTGATGTAAATGAAAAATTGGTTTCCTTTATGAATCCTATAATGTTGCCTTCTTACTTATGATTACTTATCATGCCTCCTCCTTAAGGTCTATGATAAGAGGTTAAAAAGAAAAAGGGGAAGGATTCAAGGCTATTTCTTAAAGGACCAGAAATAATGTGGACATTTTTGGTGTATTTTTTCTCTTGTAACAACACTCTTGTTTGTGTCATATGCACCTATGGTTTTCCTTTCTTATGTCATACTTTAAGTGCGTGAAAATTATGATTTCTTTTTACAATGGAATATAAATAATAACTCCAAATAATTTTGTAGTGCCATAATGGTACCACTAAATTATGAAGATGCTTTCTAACAATATTCATCCTCATTATTCATATCTTTTTTCAATTAGATCTAAGTGAATTTTGGGTGGGGCATATCAAGGATGTGTTATAATGGCACGACTACATTATGAATATCTTTTCTAAAAAGCTTCATACTCATTTTCTCCATTTCCTTTTGTTTTTCTATAGGTGGGTTGTGGGTGGGGCATATCATGTTTTAAGTGGTGGTTATCTCCTTTTAATGGTAGAAATCCCAATAGAAAGGTCATTGAAATTCTTATAATGGAAATTCAAAGTGGTCCAAGATTTTTCCTTCAATTTCTAGGTTTCTATTTGATGATTTTCGGCTTTGATTTTCATAATCTCCAATTTAGGATCAATTTCCTTATTCATGGATTGGTTTTGTGCCAACTTCACAACTAGTTGAGTCAATAGATATTCAATGTCCTCTTTCTTCTTACTTACGCCTCTATCTAGTTCCATGGAGTGTGCAAGAACTAGTTCCACATAACATGCAAGTACTTCCTGGCACTTGGGCAGCCATGCATATTTTCCAAGGGGTGTGAAGGACATGAAAATAAAGAAAATGAAGAAATGAATAAGTGAAAAGATCCAAGGAACATGCACACACTCCTTCCTACACACATTAGTCCCATCATGAAGAGCCACATTCTTCAAGAGAAATTGTGCCCCAATGGTAGTAGTGAAGCCATTAGGCTCCATGATGATAAAATGAGTGATATTTTTCCATACCCATATGCATATGAAGAACGAAGGTGCCTCCTTCATTGAATTGATTTTTGATGTGGATGGTTACCAAACTTCGAAGTGATAGTTTAAACTTAGACTAATGGTTAACTCAAAAACCAATCAGCCGCGCGTTAAACAGATTATAGACATGTACTTCCTTCCCAAGGGTCCTGCTAAGCTAACTAATTATCGTCAGTCCCACTTTGACTTCTTATTCCCCAAGCACTTCAATCTCCACCATTGGTCTAGCTTCTTCAGATCCGATGAATATCGCATTGTATCACGTGCCAACTAGCCGAACGATCTCCATTGTCGATCTGTCATGTTCGATCCAATGGTTATCACACAATCTCACGTGAATTCTTACACGACCGATATCAGGTTGAGAGCGCGCGAGAAAAGTGGTTTTCTCATGCTACGTGTCAACACCTTAGGTTAATTGCACAAATTGGAGAAATACCATTTCCCACTTATTTTCCACGTGATATACCACTTACTGCTTTTTTGATCCCGCTCACGTGATTAGTACATAACTTTAAGAACCATGGTTTAATAAAGGTTTAGCTTAATCCTGAAATTGAGCTTTAATGCTAATTGACAACGATTAATGGTAAAACACATAAATGGAAATAATACTGGATTAGGGTCTAGAACGTCGATACACAGGTTCAATTCTACACCAAGAATAACATGTAACACCACACTTAATCAATCATTCAATAAAATAGAAATTACAGAGTCTTGGCCCTCTAGGCTCAATTACAACAATTTGTTTGACCTCTGTTTCACTCGCAAACCCTATCTCTCTCTCAATCTTTCGCTTACTCACTCTTCCATTCCATTCCAATTTTCTATCATTACATTTTTTCCCTTTTTTTATGGATCAAATCCTATCCTAACAAGATTGACAACTCAATCTCTATTTTTATTAGCTGAACTATTAAATCACTATTCTCAAGTTCTGATACAAACCTATCCTAACAACTTATCTCCCATTCTAAAAATAATACAATGATTTAATTATTACAATAATTGAAGTAAATATAAATTCGAGAGATCCAACCCTCTCTAATAAAACTAATTTTGACCACTCAAGTAATGAAATTCATCTCTTGTTAACCACAACATGTGAACATGCAATCACATTGTTGGCTGAGTCTGGATGCTCCCACATCGGATTCTCGGGGAAGACAAGAATCATCCATCAGACTTTCATGGTTTACTCCATAGTTTTGCAACTCTGCTGTTGTCAACCAACTGGCATCCTCTATTAGTTGTCCCTTCCATTTGACTAAATATTGAAAATAAACTTGTCCTTTGGTTATTTTGGGTACTCTTCTCTCCAAAAAAACTTCCACCTCCTTCTTGACTGTTTTAGGCATTTGTTCTTCCCAATGTACAGTTTGTTCTTCATCTTCTGGAGGCTCCTTCTGTAACTATGTCTCTGTTTCCTTGTATGGATATAAATCTGCAACACTGAAGATAGGTGATATTCCAACCCCTTCTGGCAACTCAATTTCATAAGCATTGGTTGAAAACTTCATCACAATTCTGCATGGCCCTATCTTTTTCATCTTTAGTTTGTTATAAGTCCCAACATGAAATCTTTCTTTCCTCAAGTGTACCATCACTAGATCTCCCACTTGGAATTCTTTTTCTCTTCTCTTCATATCAGCTCTCTATTTTTATTTGCCATTTCTTTCTTGCAATCTGTCTTTGACATATTTTTGTAGTCTTTTCATCTGTTCTGCAAAATCTTCGGTCTTTGCACTTCTTGTCTCCTATTTGCCCAAATTTCTGAGCTCATATACACCTCTTGGATTCATCCTGAAAACAATCTGAAATGGACTTATCCCATTACTTCGGTTTGGAGTGTCATTATAAGCAAATTCAGCTTGAACAAGTGCTAAAGCCCACTGCTTAGGATTTTGATACACTAGACTTCTCAATATGTTTCCCAAGCTTATGTTTACCTCTTCGACCTTTCTATATGTTTGGGTGATATGCTAAACTGAAACTAAGGTTGGCACCTAGTTTCTTCCAAAGAGTTCTCTAGAAATGCCCTGCAAACTCTGTATCTCTATCAAACACAATACTTATAGGCAATCCATGTAACCTTATAACTTATGAAAAAAATAGATTAGTAATATGTGTTGCATCACTAGTATTTTTGCATGAAATGAAATATGCCATTTTAGAAAATCTATCTACCACAACATAAATGGAATAATTTCCTCTTTGAGTTCTAGGTAATCCCAAAACAAAATCCATACTAACTACATTCCATGGTCGGTCTGGTATTGGTAATGGCTGGCAAAATCCTATATTTTGGCTTCTCCCCTTAGCATGCTGACATATCCGACACTTTTCAACAAATCTCTTAACATCAATTTGCATCTTTGGCTACTAGAAAAAATAATTTACCTGAGCGAAGGTTTTGTCTTGTCCAAAGTGCCCAAATAACCCTCCACTGTGTTTCTCCTTAATTATGTTTTCCCTCATAGAACATTTGGGAATGCACAATTTGTTACCTTTAAACAATAAACCTCCTTGGATAGGATAATCTAACCACTGGCTTCTATTATGGACTGTCGGATTTTGTACAATTGCATAAATATCTTTGAATTCTACATCATCGTTGTACATATCAACCATTTCTTCAAATCCTACAACACCAACTCTTAGTTATTGCACAATGAAATTTACCCTGCTTAGAGCATCAACAACTTTGTTCAACTTACCACTTGTATGTTTGATCACAAAAGTAAAACTCTATAAAAACTCTACCCGTTTGACATGCTTCTGGTTCAATTTTGGTTAATTGTTTATAAACTGTAATGCATAATTATTAGAATACAATACAAACTCTTTTGGTAGTAAATAATGTCTCCATTTTTTTAAAGCTTGCACAATAGCATAAAATTCTTTATCATAAGAGGAATATTTTTTCTTAGCTTCATTTAGTTTCTCACTAAAGTATGCTATTGGTCTCTATTCTTGACTTAAAACTGCTCCAATTGCAACCCCACTAGCATTAGTTTCAACTTGAATTACTTTTCCAAAATCAAGCAAAGCTAAAACTGGGTTTTTTGTAATTTTCTTCTTCAGCAACTTAAAATTTCGATCTACTGCTTCTATCCACTTTAATGGTTGATTATTCTCTTTGATTGTTTCAATAATTGGTGCACAAATCTAACTGAAACTTCTGATAAATTTTCTATAAAAACTTGCAAGACCATGAAAGCTTCTTACCTCAAATATGTTTTTTGGAATAGGCCAGTTCCAAATGGCTTGGACTTTCTTTGGATCCATTTTCAAACCTCCTTTAGAAACTACAAACCCTAAATAGATTAATTATTCTTTCATGAAACTACATTTCTTCAGATTTATCAGCAGTTTCTCTTTCTATAGAGTTCTTAGAACCAACTTAAGATGCTCTAGATTTTCTTCTTTTCTTATACTAAAAACTAGAATATCTTCAAGATAAACAATAAAAAAATTCCCTGCATATTCCTTCAAGACTTCATTCATTAATCTCATAAATGTGTTGGGTGCATTAGTGAGTCCAAAAGGCATCACTAACCACTCATACAGACAACAATTTATTTTAAATGCAGTCTTCCATTCATCTCCTTCTCTAATCCTTATTTGATGGTATCCACTCTTCAGATCTATTTTAGTAAAATACTTTGACCCACTTAAACAATCCGTCAAACCATCCATGCGTGGTAAAGGAAAATGATACCTAATTGTGATTTTGTTCATGGCTATGGAATTAGTACACATACGCCATTCTCCTCCTTTATTTGGACTGAGTATTGTTGGTACAACACATGGACTAAGACTCCTCTGATTAATCCCTTATCCATCAGTTCTTGCACTAGTCTCCCAACTTTTTCATTCTTGAGGAGTTAACTTGTACGCTACTTTATTTGGCAAAATTGCTCCAGGTATTATATCAATGTGATGACTAATACTCCTGATTGGTGGTAATGCATTTGGTAGTTCATCCACAATAACATCAGCAAAATCATTCAACAGAGTTTTGATTTCTTCAGATAAATCATCTAAGTTTGTGGAAGTCAAAATTACCTTAGGTCTCCCTATGACAACAAAATGCATTTCTTCACCTTTTCCAACTTCTTGCAATAGCTCCTTTCCACTCATCATCATAACACTATTTCTAGTTGTTCCTTTGCCAACTTCATCCTTTAATGGCAACAATGTATGCTTTACTCCATCCTTCTCCATGTTATAGGTGTTTCTTCAACCATCATGAATGGCTCTTCAATCAAACTGTGAAGGTCTTCCTAGCAATAAATGACATACATCTATTGGAATTACATCACATAATACCACATCCTTATAAGCACCAATCTGGATCTCTACTTTGCATTGTTCTGTCACAATAAGATGATGTCCTTTTTGCAACCATGATACTTTGTAAGGAGTAGGGTGTACTGTTTTTGCTAATCCCAACTTGTTCACCATTTCTGTAGAAACAAGATTATCAGTGCTTCCACTGTCAATTATCACTTTACAACATTTTCCTTTGGACTTGCATGTAGTTCTGAATAGATTCTTCCTCTAAGCTGATTTTCCTGTCTCTTTCTCTGCTTTAAGCAATACCCTTTTCAATAAAAAATATTCTCCTACTTCAAGTGATTCTTCCTTATTTCTAATTTGAGTTTTTTCTTCCTTTGCCTCAACCACATTCACATTCCGATGATTTTTTGCTCTATTATGAGGATAGTCCCATGATCCATGTACCCATTATTCACATGTATAACACCGAATTTCTCTTCCTTGGCCTCTTCCTCTGGGTGCGAATCTTCCTCTACTAAAGTCTCCTCTATGTGGTGGTCTACTACTTGAACCTCATGCTCCACCCTGAGGGTGCATAAATCTTGATCTGGTAGTTCCTCTACCTCTTGTTGAACTTTTCCCTGTGTTCCACTGATTCTGATTTCTCAACATCTTCTCCTATGCTTTCAAAGCTGCTTGATAGGAATCTTCAATTTTCTTTAGGCTCAGCAAGCTGATTTCATCCTGTATGTCATATCTCAAGTTATTGATGTATTTAGCTACCTTTTCTACGTCATCCTCTGCATGTCCTTCTCTAATGCTCATCTTATAAAATTCTTCTGTATATTCTTAGACAGTCAGTCCTTTTTGTCTCAAATTTTACAATTGTCTGAAAAGATTTAACTGATAATATTTTGGCATAAATTTATCTTTCAATCTACTCATCATTTTATCCCATTGTTTGATCTTGGGCTTCCCCTTTCTTACTCTAGATGTTTATAGCTCATCCCACTAGATGGCTGCATGACCCTTCAATATGGTAACTGTAAATTTGACCTTATTTTTGTCATCAACCTCCTCATAGTCGAAATATTTGTCTAATGAACTCATACAGTCCATGAACTCTTCTACATTGAGATTCCCATCATACAAAGGTATCTCCACCTTTGGTCTTCTACTTACATTGGTCAACATTTTGAGAACTTTGGTAGCTTCGCTTTCATCCTCTTCTTCTTCCTCAGAAGATTCTTCTGCAACATTGGCATCTCCTTCATCAGGTGCTCTCCTTTGAGCCATTTCCATTATCTCCATCCTTGTACGCAGACTTTGAATTTCTTCCACCATAACTGCATTAGCTACAGCTCTCCCCTTACCTATGCTAGCTCCTGTCCTAGGTGGCATGTTTATTGTAGCAGAACTAAATCCTTGGGCTCTGATACCAAATGATGTGGATGGTTACCAAACTTCGAAGTGATAGTCTAAACTTAGACTAATGGTTCACTTAAAAACCAATTAGTTGCACGCTAAATAGATTATATACGTGTACTTTCTTCCTGAGGGTCCCGCTAAGCTGACTAATTACTGCCGGTCCCACTTTGACTTCTTATTCCCTGAGTGCTTCAATCTCCACTGTTGGTCTGGCTTCTTCAGATCTGATGAATATTGCGTTGAATCACCCGCTAACTAGCTGAACGATCTCCAACATCGATCTGTCATGTTTGATCCAACAGTTATCGCACAATCTTGCGTGAATTCTTGCACAACTGATATCAGGTTGAGAGTGCACGAGAAAAGTGGTTTTCCCGTGCTACGTGTCAACACCTTAGGTTAATCTCACAAATTAGAGAAATACCATTTCCCACTTATTCTCCACGCAATATACCACTTACTGCTTTTTTGATCCTACTCACGTGCTCAATACATAACTTTAAGAACCACAGTTTAATAAAGGTTTAGCTTAATCCCAAAATTGAGCCTTAATGCTAATTGACATTGATTAACGGTAAAATACATAAATGGAAATAATACCTGATTAGGGTACATAATGCCGATACATAGGTTCAAGAGAAATTCTACACCAGGAATAACATGCAACACCACACTTAATCAATTATTCAATAAAATAGAAATTACAGAGTCTTGGTCCTCTCGGCTCGACTACAACAATTTTTAAGACCTCTGTTTCGCTCGCAAACCCTATCTCTCTCTCAAAATTTCTCTTACTTACTCTTCCATTCCATTCCAATCTTCTATCATTACATTTTTTCCCTTTCTTTTATGGATCAAATCCTATCCTAACAACATTGACAACTCAATCTCTATTTTTACTAGCTCAACTATTAAATCCCTATTCCCAAGTTCTAATACACACTTATCCTAACAACTTATCTCCTATTCTAAAAATAATAAAATGATTTAATTATTATAATAATTGAAGTAAAGATAAATTTGAGAGATCCCACCCTCTCTAATAAAACTGATTTTGACCACTCAAGTCAATGAAATTTATCTCTTGTTAGCCACAACATGTGAACATACAATCACATTTTTAGCTGAGTCTGGATGCTCCTACATCAATTTTACTCTCATTTGATTGGATGAAAATAAAATAGTGAGTGCCTCAGCCTTGTAATTCTCTTTTGAATATCACTTGTTGGAAAATTAAAGGGAATAAGTAACACCCCAAAATCAATTATTTATTTGAACATTCATATGATAGCATTATTGTATTAGTTTTATTATCCTTCATGTTGTGTCCTGATTCCTACCTGTAAATTAAAGATCTCTAATTTTCTTTGTTATCACAAAATGTAGCACCTTAGTGTAAAGTTTTTCAAGGCACGAAGACAAGTGTAACATGGAAGTGTTACCATTGTTTTTTTTGGCTAAAGCAAGAGTTGATCCTTCTATTCCATTAAAACTTGAAATATCTTACATAGTATACACCTTTCCAAGAGAAACTGTGGGCCATAGAACAATCACCCTCTACTAGCCGATGGGCCCGAGCTAAAGGTTTAACCTAACTGCTAAGTCCACAAAAAGTAACCAGATTAACCCATAAAATTAGGAGACAGACGCAGTGATGTAATAGGAAACCCCTAAATGGATTTCGGGTCTTGAAGGGGGAGATATCTCTTGAGCATTAAGAGTGCGCGAACGCCACCTATTTCCATCTAAACGCATAACCTACCCAAAAGATATTTTGTCCTGATTTGCCCAAGTAACATTGACCGTTGATCCTCCCTGCCAGATCCTACGACGGAGATGATATCGCACTGCCAAGCAGCCCTCAGCATACTCATACTGTGGCCACCGTGGACCCACAAACAAGCCTGCTTATTGCTAACCATAGATCTGTCCTGCAAGATCCAATGGCCTAGGACCATATCACACAGGCCTAACCCTTTGAAGAATAACGCGCGATGAGGGTGGTATTGCAACCCCGTACCAAGCCACGTGTAGCGCGGTGAGTGGGATCGCTCCCAACTCCACAAAACTGCTTCCTATGCTAAGGGCATGCGATGGACATCAAACCACCTCTTGGGCTGAATTGAAACCACCGAAAAAAAACGCGGGAATACATGATGTCAGGAAAAGAGGATATCCAGTGCCTTTCAGCAACCCTCCTCCATTGTCAAAAAAACTGGGTACTAATGAGAACCTCGCTATTTGACCCACCGTCCACGGAACTGTATCCGCACATCAGCCTCCAACTGACTCTTCTGAGACTGAACCATCGAAGGCTGGGGAGGCCGATGATAACCTTAATCTCCATAATGATCCTTGGAGACAAAATTGCATAAAATACCGAATCAACAAGTCACCGCCCCTGTGTCCTTCTATCGAAACACCATTATATCCTCGTCCGCTTGGTCATGACATTGCGTCTTCAATCTAGACAAAGGAAACTCAGGCCATTTCAGCACCACCCTACCTTTAGTGCTGAGAACTCCTTGATTAGCCAAAATGTCAGCCAATTTGTTAGCTGTTCTTCTCACATGATTATAACTCACCATGGGGACTTCCTGGAGATGAAGTTGGATTCTCTAAAAGGCCTGAAGCAGTCTCCATTGTTTAGAGACATTTTCTGGCTCCATGCCATAGCTTATTCTTTTGAGTGAGTTTATGATTAACTCCAAGTCCGCCTCGACTATGACGTTCTATAGATTATCCTTCTTTAGAAGTTTTAAACATTGCTGAAGCGCCATAAGTTCTACCATATTATTAGTAGCTCTTCCCAAATGGCAATGGAAAATGTAAAGGATACTGCCATTATCATCCCTAAGTGCCCCGCCACAGCCAGCAATACCTGGGTCATTTTTGGAAGCCCCATCAATGTTGAATTTCAAAAAACCCTGAGGGGGAGGATACCAATAATCCAGTTTAGAATCCATCCTCAAAACCTTTCTGTCCAGGCCTTATGGAGTAAACCCCTGCAGACCTAACTTAAGAAGAATCTGCATTTCAGTTGCAGAAGGAGGATTTCGGGGCACTGTTCACACAATGGTACTTACTGTCTCCTTGAGTTGTCTTAAGATTTGTTCGAGTAGGCGATGAGAGGATCTTTTTACATTCTTAAAGATTCTATTGTTCCTTTCTTTCCATACTGCCCATATTATGAAACCTGGCGTTAAAGCCCAGGCATAGCCTAGGAGTTCCAAATCTGAGAAGTTGTGTCTCTAGTTGATTAGGGTCTTAATAATGCTTCCTTTGTCCTTGTTAGTCTATTGGAAGATGGTGGCAAAAGCATCCCACAACCAAGAGGTGAAAATACAATTATTAAGAAGGTGCTCCATTATTTCCTCTTGGGCTTCACAAAGCTGGCATCTGGATGGACCCATAACAACCCTCCTCCAAATGTTTTCCCAAGTCAGAATTTTCCTATGATGCACCAACCACATGAAGAGCTTAATCTTCATCCATCCTTGATGCCTCCATATTTTCTACCAAACCCTATCCTATTCATCAGAGTCCAGCTCAAGGAGTATGTGTTTTTCCTCCTTGATATTGAAGGTGCCTGCAACATTATTTCCCCATCTGAGAAGGCATTGCCCCCCATGTTACTAAAATTTTCCTTTGTTCCAACATTGTTATAAGAGCCTCTTCTTTGGCTTTTAGTGGGCTATCTTCCTTGTAATCCATCTTTTTCCATGTTCTCCATTTTCCTTCACTGTTGGTTTGATCCCAGAAGTCTTTTACCTTAAATAATCTTTTGGTGTTTGTATCTTCCTTGAGGTTCATTAGGTTCTCTCTCAACAATATAGGTTCTTGTTGCCATTTGTCCTCCCAAAACAAGGCCAGCTCACCATCCCTAATTTCCCAGAAGCTATTTTTTTGTACTAACTCTCTATTTCCCTAGGCTTTGTTCCAAATATGTGAGCCCTTAATGACGCCAGACATTCTTATTAGATCAATATCTTGGCAATTACTTTCATATTTCTCTTTCCATACTCTAGCCCACTATGCCTTTGGTTCTTTTACCCAATGCCACCATAATTTCGTCCCTAAAACTTTACTAAGTGCTTCTGGTTCATCTAGTCCAAGACCCCCATATTATTTAGGTATGCAGATTTTCTCCCATGCTACCAAGGCCCACTTCTTTCTTTCCTCCCCCTTGCCCCAAAGATAATCTCTTTGAATGTTTCTAAAATGATGCAACACTCCTTTTGGTGCTGGAAGGCCAGATAGAATAAAGACAGGAATTGCTTGGAGAACAACTTTTGTATGTGCTAACCAACCAGCCAAGTTTAAAGATCTATAGGTCCATTTTCTGATTTTATCCTGCATCTTATTGATCACCGGTTCCCAGATGCCCTTGTTCAGAGGCTTATCAGTAAGAGGAACTCCCAAATACTTGGATGGGAGGACATCCCTTTGAAAGCCTAGAATCTTGGATATATTCTTCTGAATAGAAATATTGGTATTAAGGACAAAAATCTTAGATTTGGAAAGATTAACTTCCATACCTGTAGCCAAGGCAAAGACAGATAGGATATGCTTGTACGCTAAATCTTCTTTAACTGTAGGGATTCCTTACAGCATAGTATCATCAACAAATTGTTGATGGGTCAAACCCTGACCATTCTTTGAAAGTTGGAGGCCTTTGATATTGCCAGCCTCTTTTGCATGCTTAATAAGCCGACCCAGCC
The DNA here is from genome assembly GCA_000404065.3 of Pinus taeda. Classification (NCBI taxonomy): domain Eukaryota; kingdom Viridiplantae; phylum Streptophyta; class Pinopsida; order Pinales; family Pinaceae; genus Pinus; species Pinus taeda. The sequence goes on along the minus strand of APFE030049440.1, from coordinate 11,274 downwards.
CTTCCATCATTAGGATGAAGAGAAAGGGTGAGAGAGGATCACCTTGCTTGAGGCCCTTGGAAGGATAGAAGGTTTTGGAAGGAGAACCATTGACCAAAACTGAGAAGCTAGAAGATGTTACCAGGGACATGACCCATCTAACCCAGTTATGATCAAGTCCAAAAGCAATAAGGACCTTCCTAATATAGGTCCAATTCAGCTTATCATAAGCTTTGGCTAGATCCAATTGCATAATCATACCAACCTTCCTATTACTAGTCAAAGAGTGCACCACCTCATGTGCTTGAATGATGTTATTGAGAATTTTCCTGCCCTCCACATATCCAGATTGCTCCACTGAAACTAGAGAAGGAAGGAGTGGTTTAATTCTGTTGGCAACAACCTTGCATATTATCTTGTAAACCACATTGCACAATGCTATAGGTCTATACATGTCAAGAGTCTGAGCATTATCCTATTTAGGGATCAGAGCAATGAAGGAAGTGTTGAGTGCCTTCGAAATAGTTCTATTCACCCTATAGTCTTCCACAACGTTCAGAATATCATGTTTAACTATATCCCAACATGCTTTGAAGAAATCCACATTGAAACCATCAGGGCCTAGCGCTTTACCATTCTGCATCTCTTTGATGACCTCCTTGACCTCCTCTTCTGTAACTAGCCTATTGAGATTAAAATTATCCTCTCTCATTACCAGTCTAGGAATATGCCCTATTAAATCCTTGACGAAATGCTCTCTGTTTGAAATAGTTTCCTGTGCTATTCCCTGAAAGTGTTGGACTAGCACTTCTTCTATTTCTTCACGGGCATTATGCAGATTACCACCTTCGTCCTTGATTAAGGAGATTCTGTTATGAGACCTGTTCACTATGGTAGATCTGTGGAAAAATATAGTGTTATGCTCTCCTTCTTTCAACCATTGAACTCTAGATTTTTGCCTCCAAAATATCTCCTCCTATTGACATAAATTCTCCCATTCTTGATGGTATTTGGTGACTTGGTCGTTTCTCTCCATATCAAAGCCATTTGTGATAAGTTTTTGATTGAGCTCCTACATTTTACCCTCCACAACTTTTTTTGCTGTAAAAATATCCCCAAACACATTCTTGTTCCAATATTTAAGTCTGATCTTGATATGCCTAAGTCTTTTGTGAAGCAGGAACATGCTTGTGCCTTGAATATTCAGGTCTTCTGTCCACCATTTTGAAATGTTGCTGATGAAGTCTGGGTGGGAGAGCTAGATATTCTGAAATCTAAAAGGTCTGTTTCTAGGGGTGCCAATGCCCTGAAATTCTAGTTGTACAGGTCAATGATTTGAGCCTCCAAAGGGTAATATTCTCCCTATCATTTCCTTGTTGGTGAGCATGAGATCTTCTGAGATTGTGAATCTATATAACTATGAAGCTACTTGAGACTCACTCCTCTTTTATTGTTCCAAGTAAAATGACCATTACTCATGTCAGTGTCAACTAGTTTCATACTATCTATAATGGTTTGAAAAGTTTTGGAGTCTCTGCTTAAAGTTCTATTTCCTCCTTTTTTCTCTGAAAGTGATTTGATCATGTTGAAGTCCCCACACAAGATCCATGGTACATCTACATGTATGTATCTGAGCTCCATAAGGGAATCGAGAAACCTAGTTTTGTCATCCATTCTTTGAGGGCCATAAACGTTAGTGACCAGATAGGTCTCCCTATCTCCCATCGGCTGAATGACCTAGTGACCAGATAGGTCTCCCTATCTCCCACCGGCTGAATGACCACTGATAAATAATTTCTAGATGCCTTAGCAGCTATAATACCTATCTTTTGGGGGTTCCAAAGAGTGAGTATGCCCCTTGCTGTGTTATTTGCTTTAACTTCTAGAAACTCAAATCGATTGAGCCATTTGTTGTGAGTTTATCTTACTTTTTGTATGGAACATTTAGTTTCCCGGATAAAGATCATATCCAGAGCTTCTTTTTTCATTCTATTGCTAAGAATTCTTTGTTTTCTCTTGCTAACTAGACCTCTAATATTCCAAGATGTAAACTTCATTTTAAAGATTTGTAAAGGAGTAACTAGTTAGATCTTTCATCTTACCTGAATCTATCATTAGCTTTCCACACTCCATCAATAACTCGTTCTGCTTTTTCCTGCCTCTTTTCTTTCCTGGAATTTTGGGTGCTAATCCCGGTGTGTTCTTCATGGGTTTCACACCTTCATTGCCCTGCCTTTCGCTTTTTCCTTGTTTGTCCAGCCCTATAGCCTAAGTTTTCCATAGGAACAACTGTTGTACCCTGTTAAATTCATCTGCCAGTAAAGAGTCTACCCCACTCATGGTCCCCTGTTTCAATAATCCTTCCAGATCTAGGTGCTCCATGTCAAGAGTCTCCTACAGTTCATGGTCTTCCGTTTCCATCTCACTCTGGGTCATTTCTTGGTCCATCTTCAGTTCTGCATCACTCATCATAGTCTCTTTCTGTTTGATACTATCATGTGTTTGAGTTGTATGTTCCTCTTTCTCCTTTTCTCTTGGGCTTCCTACCATTACTCGATCTACCTTTGTTATCTCTTCTTCTTCTTCTAGAACTTGGAACCTATTCAGATTAGTTTGTGGTCCTTCTATTTGCTGCTGCTTTGGCCCCCTCTTGCCCCCTTTTCCTCTATAAACCACTTTGTGAAAGCCTTCAGTATCTTTCATTGTGTTCGCCTTACTTTTGTTCTCTATTTTACTGAGAGGGCAATCTCTAAACAGGTGCCCATGCTCATGGAATTTGCAACATCTAAAAGGAATATGTTCATAGTCTACTGTTTGCATCCATTCTTCATCCAAAACTTCTAAAATGACCTCATCTAGAAGAGCTCCAGAGAGATCCATCTCCACACATATTCTTGAGAAGGAAGTGTACTTGCCCTTTTTGGTGGCTTCAAAAATTTTGACAAAATGCCCTATCTTGTTATATAACAGATAACAATTCTGTTTGCTAGTAATCAAGGGGTAACGAGTAGAGTCTTACCCAGACTAGGACAGAAGTGAATGTTTCTCTCTTAGGGACAAAATTCATCATCCGCGGTCGCATGTAAAGGCTTTCTGTTGCATAGAAGTAGGGCCCTCCTTCAAACACTTTGTCTTTTTCCTCAATATTTGTGAAGAATACTGTAAGGAAACCCTTAGACCCAAGACGAAGGTCAATGCTTCCTTTTGGTTTCCAGTTATATTTAATCCACGACTGTAAAGATTTTTCAGTGGGCCATACACCCATGAATTTACAAATGATAGCATATGTCCTCATGTGGTCTCTATGCGCCTACAGAGCAGGATCATTTAAAACTACTCTAGGAGTGACCTCAGCTTTGGGTTTACATGGTCCTTTTTGTGCTTTGTTATTCACTCCTTGTTCCTTGTCTTCTTGCTCATTTTCCTTATTGTTGTTATTCTCCTTTGTCGTGTTTGAATCTCAGTCCTCTTTTATAATCCTGAACCCCTCACTTGATGGTCCTCTGACACTCTCTAATGGTTTCTTTCCACGACTAGCCACTGCCTGCCTATAGGAGGGAGTAGAGCTCCCTTCCCTGCGCGCTTCCATGGAAACTTCGGCAAACTTTTGCAAACCCTAACACTTCTAGGAAACTCGCGCCTCTAACCACTGGAAGTGTTACTATTGTTACCTAGGAAACCACTTCCCTTTATTTAGTGAAGGGGAGATTAACACAATGAAGTCTTCCCCGAAAATTTTTAGGTATCTGTATGCAATAGGTAATCAAAGGTAAGGCCTCCTATATCAACTAATCATAACACCACAATAAAAATACAAACTTCAACAAGACAACAAGATGGCTTAATTACGGAAATTTTTAGATTTGAATGTATATGTTTCTAGTATAATTTATGATGTTTTATGAAGACATTATAGGTTAAAGAGGTTACCCTCAATACTAAAAATGTAGAAAAAGCTACGAAGGTAGTAAAACTTGAAGAAAATATGATATATTTAGCAACAATAAAAATTATTACATCAGTGGATGAACTAGCCCTTGAATAAGTTGAATACAAATGAAAATTAGGGCTAAAGGAAAGAATTAAATTAGGCTTTAATCAACATACAAATATTGTTATATATCTGAACCAAAAATATAAGATAATACAAATATACCTAGAAACAATAAGATAGAAATGCTTCCCTTTATTAATCAAAACCTCAAGGTAAGGCAACACCATATATTCACTCCTTAAGGAAGGAGAATACTCCACAAGCCCTTTGCTTGTTCATACAATGATCCTTGACCTCTCTCAATGGGGAGTCTCTAGCCTCTATATAGGCCTCATACATACAATACCATGGGTCATTACCATGGTTCCCTCAATACCATCTATCTAATACCATGGGCTCATTACATTATTGCTAACTACTTGTGGTCCCTTACATGATACGGGTTAACCACCTTATTTATTACTATGGCCCATCCCATTATTATATTATTCCCCTAGATATCTCCCTTTGTACGTCATATTATCCCCCCTAGGTATACTACATTCCACCCCCTTAACATGTTTTGTCCCTGAAACATGGGAAGAACACAAATAATAAGATCTACTCAGAAGAGTAGTCCACTGGTACCATGCACGTGCATCTAGCCATCCAAGAGATAGGTGAACCTTCGATCTAGTTGGTGCCTCCCTCACTTGAGATGGAAGTTGACCTTGGTGGCTCTTCTGTGTTGATGTGTAGTAGGTGGATCATCGCTCCTCTCAATCTGTCATGTGGGGGTTGTTGTCCTTGTGGCCGATTTGTTGCCATCTTGTTGGTTGTTTTCTTCTGGGGTGATGTGGGTGGTGGTATGCTGAAGTTTTTACCCACATTCTCTTTTTCTTTAATTCACCACCTAATGGAGCTTGATTGGTAGCTGGTACAGGTTGTGGTGTCTTTTGTTGTTGCTTATCTTCCAATATTACTTCAACCACTGATTCCTCATCTGATGTATCTGTACCTGTAAGATTTTTTGTTTCAGCCTCCTTGGACTCTACCTGTACTTGGTTTGATGTTTGAGTTTGGTTGTTGACCATCAAGGGATCATCATCTGATGTGTCAATCCCTGGAACATCTTCTGCTTCAGCCTCCGTGGACTCTACCTGTTTATTGATGGGAATATCCTGTAATGTAATTTTCTTCTTTTTATACCAGAGCTTCAGAAATTTCTTTGGCACATTAATATTGATAGTACCCACGGATTCTATCCAAGGATATGCCAAAACAACATCCATGTTATCCAGATCTAAAGTATAAAAATCACCATGCAACACATACTTATCCATAGAAATCTTCAAATCCTTATAAACTTGAACATCCTCATCATCAACCTGTGTGTTTTCAATGTGTTTTGTTGGAACTTGCAATTTTTTTTCCAAATTAACATTGATAAAATTATGCTAACAACTAGGATTTATAGACACAATGATCTTCTCCTTCTGAATGAATCCATGAACCTGCAATAATGATATACCAGTACAAAATAACCCCTTACATGTCTTATTCTTTTGTTTTCTAGCATGAGACCATTTGTCTAAAAGGAGTCTTTCAAATTCTTCATCTGACAGTTTGGTCCACTGCTTATTGTCAAATGAGAGCAACCATTTGGACGCCTCATCTTGGAAATTAAGCGGTACCATACCCCTCCAAAATTTCCCATATTTGAACATTTGTCTATGTATGAATTCTTCGATCGTAGGGCTATCATCTTTTCTTGTAAAATATAGCGTCTCCATGAAGAGGGTTTGGGAAAAGCTCACTTACTTGGCGAAAATTTTAAATGGCCACAATTTTGTCAATATTGCTCAGAATCCCTATTATGACCTGTTTTCGGAAATGGAACAACCATTATGCATCTTCCCATATGGTAGAAATCCCGATCTAGGTACTAGAATTTCAGATCCGCCGTGCAATTGTCCCACCGTCACAAAAAATTTCTGAAAAAAACGTTGATTTTAAATCAGCGATATCTCCCTCATCCAGACTCCGATTCGACTGATTTGTTTTTTGAAATTGGGTATTTTTTCACAAACAATCCAAATCTGAAATTAGATTCTATATATTTTGCACCAGAATGTATAGATCTGCGCTGTAAACTTGCTGTCCCGAAAACATATCTGCAACACCACTGGTTTTTAGATCAGTGATATCTCCTTCATCCGGACTCCGATTTGGCGATTATTTTTTTGAAATTGGGTATTTTTTCACAAATCATCCAGATCTGCAATTAGATTCTGCAGATTTTGCACAAGAAAGTACAGAATTGATCTGCAAACTCGCCGCCTAAAAAAATTTTGTAAAAAAAAAAATCTCTACTTTGCCCAAGAAAGTGCTATGATACCACTTGTTATAGATCTGAACCGGAAATATAAGATAATACAAATATACCCAGAAAAAATAAGATAGAAATGCTTCACTTTATTAATCAAACCCTTAAGGTAGGGCAACACCATACATTCACTCCTTAAGGAAGGAGAACACTCCACAAGCCATATGCTTGTTCATACGATGATCCTTAACACTACAACAAAACAGGCAATTTACGCCAGATTTAGCACCAGATTTTAGTGTATTTTTCTCTTCATTGGGATGATCAGCCTGGCGCTAAATCTGGCTCTATTATACAATTTTTAAAGCGTCCTTTTTTGCACCAAATTTTGCATCTTGTTTTACACCAAATTTTGCATCATATTTTTCACCAAGATTTGCATTTGGTTTTACAATAGGTTTTGCTTCTGGTTTTGTGCCATTTTTTCCATCTATTTTTGATAATTTTTTGCTTCCTCTTTTGTGTCATTCTTTGCTTCTATTTTTGTGTCGTAATTTGCATCGAGTTTTACACCATCTTTTGCATCTGATTTAGTGCCTTTTTTTTGCATCGATTTTGTGCCAGTTTTTGCATCTAGTCTTATGCCATTTTTTGCTTCTAATTTTGTACTTATTTTTACATCTATTTTTGCATCAATTTTTCTGCCTTTTTTTACACCATTTTCTGCATCTAATTTTGCACCACATGTTGAATCTGATTTAGTGCCAAAATTTTCATCCATTTTTGCACCATTTTTTTCATCCACTTTTTCGTTACATTTTTCTCCCTTTTTTGCATCCTGTTTTGCACCTAATTTTGCATCATTTGTTGCATCCAATTTAACATCATTTTTAACAACATTTCTTGCATCCAATTTTGCATTCTTTTGAGCATCTAAATTTTCACCCTATGTTGGACCATGTGTTGCGTCCAGCTTAGAATCCCATTTTGTGTCTAATGTTACATTCAATTTTGAGCCATTTTTCTCATCTACGTTTGCATTTGTTTTTGCACCAAGTTTTGAATCATTTGTTGCACCTCATTTTGCATCCAATGTTGCATCCAAATTTGAGCCATTTTTATGCCCATTTTTGCACCATTTTTTCTACTTTTATGTCCAAATTTTCACCATTTTTTATGTCCAATTTTTCATCCTTTTTGGTGTCTAATTTTTCATTCTTTTTGGCATCCAAATTTGCATCCTTTTTGCTGCCACATTTTGTGTCCACATTTGCATCTCATTTTGCACCTAGATTTTAGTCTGAATTTTCATCTAGTTATGCATCATTTTTGGCATCCTTAGTTTCACCCTTTTTTAGTCCCATTTTGCTTCTTGTTTTGTGTCTTTTCTTACATCCTTTTTGCACCCAAATTTTCATCCTAATTTTACACCATTATTTGCATCCTCATTTTGGTGTCTATTTCTACATCCTTGTTTGCTCCCAATTTGGTATCTTTTTGTATGCCCTATTTTGTTAAATTCTTTGTGTCTACTTTTACACCCTTTTTTAATTCTACTTTAAAACCCTTTTTGTCTCATTGTTTTCATCTTGTTTTGATGGCTAGTTTAACATCCAATTCTACTCCCAATTTTGCATCGATGGTTATGTCGACTTTCGGCTTCTTGTTTAGAGTTTTACTTTTACTTCAATTTTACTAATTTTATTACATAGTGAAATATATTACAGTTTCTAAATATCATTTTGCTGTAGGATTTAATTCACAGTTAGATGAACATAAAACCCTCTCAGTTTGTCATAGAAACCTAAGATAGACTGATTAAGAGAAAGGTTGTTCTAGGGCTCAAGATTCTTAGTAGATCAATATGTAGAGTATAGATTAAGAAAATAAGAATGAATTCATGTGAGTCCTCGCATGTAGGTATTATTGGAGTTTTGAGTGTAGCAGGGAAGCGCTCTTAGATAGCTCCAAATCTTGGTCCTACACACAAGAGAGAGAACAAAGAAAACTTCACAACATAATATCTTGATAATTGAAACTATCATAAACATATAAATGTCACTGAATAAATAAATATAAACCAAAATCCCATACATTCATTAGTTAAAGAGGATATGCAAAGAATGAATAGTAGCATACGTAAGAAAGAATGACTAATCTATATTAATAAAGGAGTTGGAGGAAAGTTTCAACCATCAGATACAGTTGCAACAACACCTCCCCCAACTCCTAGCTCCAAAACTCTCCCTCTCAAGATAGATCTCAACAGTGTGACAATACATGAATTCCCATCATTTCCTCAATGGCCAAGCCTCCAATATATGGGAAGTGAAGGCTATGAAGATTTCCTAAATTCCTCATTAGTTCAATTTTGGCAAAAGCCTTTGGGTGAATAATGTTTCCTCATATAAAAATGGCATTTTCCACTTTTTAGACGCTTTTGTGCTTAGGAAAAAGCTTCCCCATGCTTTATGGTTCTTTCCCACTTTTGTATGCTTTTATTTTTTAGGAAAAATCTAAATATGACGATAAAGAGATCACATTCCACCATATGAGTTTCCGAAATTGAACAAGAGTGTCAAACTCTAGTTAACACGAGCTTTTTTCTAGAATTTTCATTCTAAAATGTTAACATTGAATTTCCATGTCATAATGTGTATGACAATCAAAATCCTTTAAAATTTAAAAGACATACAGGTGCGACTAGGTAGTGGATTTTTTTTAATAATATAACTTACCTAATTTAACTGTGAATGGTGCCCAAGTGACCCAAAACTATATTAAATATTACAAATAAAATTAATATCTTAATCTATAAAAGTTAGAATATCAAGAATATTTTTAATGAAGGGTAAATCATGGCGTGTTAAATAAATAGATTTAAATATAAAATCCTAAATTTTAAATTTACTTTCTTAATTTAAATTTTATTAAATCTTGTATTGATAAATTAATTTAAATATAAAATACAAATATATGGTTATTTTGATAAAAGTACATTTATTTGAGTAACTTAAATTTAAATTTAACTTTAATTTATATTTTAAATTTTCCTTTTAAATTTAAATTGTGTTAATAAATTAATTTCAATATAAAATACATGTAGACAGTTATTTTTGATAAAAATGACGTTTATTTGGGTAATTTAAATTTAAATTTAAATTTCCTTTATTTATTTATTTATTTATTTATTTAATTTAAATTTACTTTTTTTAATTTAAATTTTATTAAATCTTGTGCTAGTATATTAATTTAAATATAAAATGCATATACAGTTATTTTGATAAATGTGAGATTTATTTGGGTAATTTTGGTAAAAGAATAATAAAAATGATATATTAAAAATTGTCTACATGGCATTAATTTTAATTTCTTCATTTTTTCTTAGGTGGTTATTTTTTGAGTTGAAAATTCCTCTAATGTGAGAATTTTGGTAACAAACATTAGATGAAGGGGACAACTTGTTATAGACTAGGATACCATGGTCCTCATGGTACATAACTTGTATTATAGAATTATATAGTTTAGGAGAAAGGGGTATTTCTACCAATAATAGAGTATTGTCCTCCAAGATGATAAGGAGGTATTTCATGTATAACACATTTAAGAATATATCACAATTCAAAGTCATAACTTAGTATTTGTAAACAAATTTAAGGGTAATTGACAACATTCATAAAAAATATAGCAGTATTCTCATATATAACAATTCTCCATCAAAAGTTCAATGACAATTTTCAATACACATATATTACTACTAAATCAACATTTATCACAAATATCATTATTCCAAGGTAAATTCACAACATTACATCCAAAAATAGTAATATCATCATACATAATCATTCTCCATAAAAAAGCATTGACAGTTTTCAACACATATATAAAGTAACAAGATAATATTAATAATATCTTCATCATATTTAATCAAATCACCTAAGATTCAAATGTGTGATTATAATATCAAAATATTTCATGAACGCCATTATTCTAGGGTAAATTCACAACATCCATCAAAAGATAGTAATATCATCATACATAATAATTCTCCATCAAAATAATGTTGATAATTTTCAATATATACATAAAATAACAAGATAAAAATGATAATATCATCATCATATTTAATCAAATCAACTAAAATTCAATGTAAGATTACCAAATAAAAATGTTTCATAGATATCATTATGCTAAGGTAAATTCACAACATCCATAAAAAAATAGGAATCTCATCATACACAATAATTCTTCATAAAAAAATCGTAAACAATTTTCAACATATTCATAAGGTAACAAGATGGTACCGATAGTATCATCATCATTACTCAAATAAACTAAAATTAAAATGTATGATTTCCATATTAAGACAGCCAACTAAATATAAAAAATAATGCATGGCTAGCTAGCACCACGAAAATCATAGTCAAGCTCATCCTCATTATCATTTCCATGATCATCATCCTGACCATCCTGATAATATCATCCACATAATCATCACCAATGCCATCACCATCCTCATCATCATCATCTGTGATATACGATGTAATCTAAACATAGTCTATATCATCATCTTCATGGTCATTACTTATAACGTTCTGGAAAAAAAATCAATATTACATGTTAGTACTAATTCTATAGAAAATGCATATTTTTATTACAGTGCTAACAATAAAATGAGATAGGACATAATAACATTTAATAGTAATAAAAATAAAATGAAAATATGGCTTAAGATATACTGGAGATCCGACTAAGGTTACACTTGTAATTCACATTAAGTAGTAGAAGCATTTTTTAATCCATATGAAGTAGGTACCCATTTGTTCTTCATATTATATTGTGAATGTTTCTTATGATTTCCATGTAGGTTTTAACCTCGTACAGAAATTACCTGCATACGAATTCTAAATCACAGGAAAAATAAAAATGCGAGAGCATAACACATAAAACACATATACACAGAGATTTCCCACTGGATCTCAAAACCAAGACTACC
>APFE030049437.1:0-10234 GCA_000404065.3 Pinus taeda | reverse complement strand
ATATAAAAGTAATAATCATTTATATTACATATATATACAATGAAATCAAAATTATGAATTTATTTTTTATATAAAAGTAATAATGATTTATATGGCATATATAAATAATGAAAACAAATTTACCTTCCTTTCAACTTTTCCTAAGCGCATATGTAAAACAGTTATTTATGAGTCATTCCTAGAAACAAGCCTGCAATAATATACACATCATAAATAAATAAACAAATATTGTTATTTATGGAATAATCCAAAATATAATAAGCATAATTTAAATAAAAATATATGTGTAAAACAATTATTTATGAGTCATTCCTAGAAACAAGCCTGCAATAATATACACATCATAAATAAATAAATAAATAAATATTAATATTCATAAAATAATCCAAAAAAAAATAATTTAAATAAAAATATATATGTAAGATAGTTATTTGTGAGTCATTCATGAAAATAAAATAAATAAACAAATATGGTTATTTATAAAATAACCCAAAAAATAGTATGAATTATGATTATGTATCGTAATTAATGATATAATTAATTTGATTTTTAAAATGTATGAGAGGTTTTTCCTGCGGCTGTGTGAAAAATATAAAACAACATATATACAAGGCCATTTCAATTTACGTAGCTTAAACTATCTCCAAGAAAAAAGAGTAAGAATGGTAGAATTCCCAAAGAAGACGAATAACTATACATATAACTAAGAATTCCCAATTGATTGGAAAGAAAGAGGTGAGCTAAGATCAATAACATTTGAATAAACCAGTAACTCATAGAAGGGAGTTGAGGTGTATGTATATATATTAGTAATTTGAAACTCGATATTATATATTAATTTGAAAGTTCAATAAACCTATTGAAAGAAAGGAAGGGTAACCCCAAGATGATAGAAGTGGGAAGATGGTTCCATTACTGAGTTTGAGCAGAAAATAAATTCATTGGTGGGCTTGTTTAATTGACACATAACACAATACACAGATACATGCGTACACGGTTAAAGTGAATCTGAATCCAAAGACATGCATGCTTACACACGTGGATAGAATTGGTATGGTTAAAATGATGGAGGAGGAAACATAGCCTTAAATGTAAAACTCATTCGAATGGTGGACACATTTGAGGAGAAAACAAAGCCTTAAATCCATGTCTGGTCAATTTAATAGAACTGGTATGGTGGACACATCCGAGGAGGAAAGAGAGCCTTAAATCCATGTCTGATGCACTTGGCACAAGGGTAAAATTATTGAGGAAACAGGGGCTTAAAACGATGGCCGGTGCACATGGCACAACACGTTATGGAAAAAAAGGAAAAAAACCACCAAACCACACGTTAAAGGAACAAATAACACAAGACATAACCATGGGTTAATCTAATAAAGAAGAAGAGGTGTTACACAGGAAAATAAATTAATAATACAGAGACATTGATACTTGAATTCCTAGGGGATAGGATAAATTGGTGAAGAGCCACAGACACAAGGGAATTATTGAGGAGGAATCAAAGGCTTAAGTTCAATATAAAATGCCTAAAGCACTATGTTTAAACTAATCAAAAAGAGAGATACATATACAAATACCTGGAATTGGGATTAGATTTAATTTCTTCAGCTAAATAGGTTAGGCAACCACCTAGTTTCTTCTTTCATTCATTTCCTTACCAATAATTTGCAATGCACCCAACAAAAATATAAGGTTATGAAATGCAATTAGTTATAGCACCAGAGCAAAGATGATTAAACATTGAAACAAAATTAAATAGAATTGAATTTGATCCATACGATTTCTGAGAGATAATTGATCTCTATAAACCCAAAAAAACTATTAAACAACTCAACTTAAATCAACTTCCCAGCTCTATCATTCGTGCCATTCCCTTCCCTTCTATTCTAAGCCTCTTGCTCTTATAGAATATTCACATACTCAACCTAAATATCAATACAAAATAGACCCAAAACTCAAACCACACCGACACAAGCATACCAAACTGGATATAAACATAAAGACTTAATATAGATATATATAGGGATTCCCCAACTCCTTCCTTCAACGGCTATAAGAGTGTTTTACGGCCTCTAAATTGAGGGTTCATTTTTTATTTGTTTTTTTTTTTTAACTTTCAATTCTCGCGCTTTTCTGTTTTTTTGGAAACGAATGGGTTGATGCTTTTGCTTTTTTTAAATTTCTATTCTTGTGCTTTCTATTTTGAAAAAGATGCCAGGCAAATGCTTTTATTGCAAGGACCATGAATTTTCCGTCAGGTTCATGGTTTTTCCGTCCACGCTGATGATTTTGTTGCTAGGTTCATGATTCTTCCGTCCACGCTGATGCTTTTGTTTCCATGTTCATGTTTTTCCCGTCCAGGTTGCACTAATGCTTTTGTTAACAAGCTCATGCTCTTTCCATCCAGGTTGGGCTGATGCTTTTGTTGCAAGTTTCATTCTTTCTCCATCCACCCAGATGCTTTTATTGCCAGGTTCATGATTTTTCTGTCCACGCGCTTTTGTTGCCATGTTCATGTTTTTTCGGTCGACGTTGAGCTGCTGATTTGATTGTCAGGTTCATCCTTTTTGGTTGGGTGGATGCTTTTGTTGTTTTTATTCTATTTCAATTAATGCTTTTTCCGAAGGGAAAACAATAGGGTTTCGATTCATGTTTTTGCTTTTATTTATTTTTTTATTTAATCGTATTATTATATAGATGTTAAGTTTATAATTAAGTGTCTATTTATTTTTCATTTTTCATTTTATTTATTTTTCCTATGTTTGAAGTAGGGTGTGAAATAAGATTAGAGAGTGTGATGGATATATTATGTTATTTATTTTTTTATTTTATTTAATAGTTGTTATATGAAATTTATTTGATATTAATATAATATTTTATTTAAAACTGTAAAGCAATATGTATGTAGGGTAAGTATTTTGATAAATTTATAAAATGTTTTAAAAAGAGCAAGTGGAATTGTGTGTGTGAATTTTTATAATGAGGCATGCTTTTTGGTCTTGATAGGAATACAACAATTAGTGTAGCCTATAAATGAAATGGTTGGAAAACTCAAATGAACATCAAAACAGTCACCTCATGATATATTTCACGTAGCCAAGCCAAAAAGAAAATATCATGAACATCTCAAAGCTCCTAATTAAATTTGTATTTAAAACTCATAGTTTATTTGTATCTTCCATAAACTTTTTTCTATTTATTAGTGGAGTAGGATTCTTGTCCATTTTACTTATCTAGGAAAGAAACTTACTAAGTGCTTTTAGAAATGTAACCGAATATTGTTTATTAACACTAATGTAGTTGGATTTGAGATTTAACAGTGTATGATGTACTTGGGTGGATGGGATTCTTTTAAACCAATTTGTGTAAACTGCAAGTCAGATATATATTTCTATGAATTATTATTTAGTATTTAGATTTTTCAACTATCACTACACTTCCATTTGTATAGGTAGGCCAGTGAAAAACATTTTTTTGTTCTTAATTTCCTAACAAGATGTGCACAGTGTAGACTACATTTTTTTAGCACGCGAACTTTCCCTCTTTTGAATGGCTACTATTCTCAATGTCCCAATTTGATATGGCTTCTTGAGACTTATGATTTTTTTTCCTACCCACATTTTGATTTGATCTTAGGTATGTGCCTAATAGTTTTCTCAAAGTATGCATTTGACCATGAACATTACATGTGCATATATTAAAATCCAATTTAATTAACTTGATTGTGTGTTCCTATTTAATATTCATGAAAATTATTGTTGTACTCAATGCTCGTTTCAGACATTGATATTAAGGAAATGAGCTCAGTTGGTTATAGGAAGAATGTTGGTTTAGGTATATATTCTCGAACCATTTTTGGTAATTGGTGAGGATGTCTTGTTTGTTAGTATTTTCCTCATTTTTGGGGGATTCATTTATTCAAAATGCTAGTTGTTTGAATTAAAATGAATAACTAAGCTACATTATTAGCTTGAAAAAACATCTTTTAATAACTAATGATTTCCCTTATAATTTATAAAAGGTAATGGTAACAAATATTCTTCCATACAATGCTATTAGGTTGATACTATGCAAGATTGAGTCATGAAAGATTACAAATAAGCTCAAAACTTTACAATGTAGATAAAGTACAATGTTTGGTAATTTCACACAATTTGCTACATAGTGTTATAAGTTAGTTCAACGTTTACCTTTAATCGTTGATTACCCGCAACAAAAATTTCTATGTCATGACTACATATTTCCCTTACATGACATAACCTGGAATTTTGTTATATTGTCGTCTTCAATAGTTAATGTGTTGCATTGAAGCATTATGATAAAATGAGTTAATGTGTTACATTTAAGCATTATGATAAACTTTTCTTCCTTGTTGTCTCAACAAGTGTTGCATACTTGTTATATCCTTTGGGTTTTATTTATTTTAATAATTTCACTATCCAATTTGACATTGAGTTGAAGAGAATCTATTTCAATTTCTGAGAATTACTTTTACTTACAAGGTATGGTAATCATACATATCTTTTTGTGGTGTCTTCACAATTAGTTGTTAGCATCTGTAGACGTGTCCTTTCTTTCCTTATTTTAGGTTCTTTTTTATTGTTGAGTGGTTTTCCTTAGTAGTATATGCTCTTTTTTCAAAACAAGAACAAAATATTTTGTTTTGAAAATAGAAGAAATGATATTTCATGCTTAGCTCTTCATCTATGCCCAATGGGAAATTCAAAACAAGCTAAAACTAACCAAAAACATCCACCTTAGTATGTATTACCTTATGGTACTTATTTTAATTTTTAGTTGTTTGAAATTGCCACAAAACTAAAAATAAAAATCACCTTAGCATGTCTTACCTTATGGTACTTATTTTAATTTTTAATTGTTTGAAATAGCTCGAACAGTAGGAATTTTCGATACAATATCCTTAACTTAGTTTTCATGAAAATTTTGCAATACTTGAAAGAGTTACATATTTAGCACTTTGACTATCCATGATGGAAAATTCAAAACTAAGAAAAATAGATATCTAGTTATGCCTTAATCATGGTACCAAATTTAATTTTCATTATGTTTCAAACAGCCCCGAGGAGTACTAGATTTTAGTAAAATATCCTTAAGTTAGTCTCTAAGAACTGAATCTCTTTTGGAACTTTTTTAGATTGTCACATCTTTAACTTTGGGATTAACCTTCAAACCTGGTATTCGAAATGAAGCTTAGTATTCGAAATGAAGCTTATTTATAGTTCTAGGGATAGAGAAGGAAAAGGTATCTCTTACTTTTCTCAATATCTTTATTGTGACTATTGTTTGACTTTATCATACCAATTTATATTTATTACATTGAGGTTAGGTTTTTTTGTATCATTAGTTTCTAATGAGTAGATATTTGTGAAGGAATTTGGGAATTAATTAATTC
Source organism: Pinus taeda (assembly GCA_000404065.3). NCBI lineage: Eukaryota > Viridiplantae > Streptophyta > Pinopsida > Pinales > Pinaceae > Pinus > Pinus taeda. Next base: position 4,818 of record APFE030049437.1, on the reverse strand, counting down.
ATTGGAAATACTATAACTCTAAATCTAGAGAGTTGTAACATTATTTGAATTTGTATATATATGTTTGTGATTTTGAAAATGTTTTATGTATTTATGTTGATATTTTGAATTCAAACTATGCACCATCATTGTTTGTTCATTTTAAATTGTGTAAGCTTGTGCTTAGTTGAATTGCATGTATATGTGAGTGGTTTTGACGGTGTGTTTAGTTGAATTGTGTGTTTTCTTGTTTGAAATTGCTTATATATGAGTGGTTTCGAGAATGATTATTTTCTTCTGTATTTGGGCACGAAATTGTATATTGCGTGTTTTCCTATTTGAACATGTATTTTGTGTGTTTATTTTATTGAAATTACATATATACGTGAATGGTTATATGAATGTATATTTATGAATATCTTGTCTAATTTGAAATTATAATCATGTGTTTGTTGTATTGAATTATGAATTTCAATGTGTATGTATAATGTATATTTTAATTTGTATGTTATGAGTTTACTTTTATTTAAAGTTGCATAATCATATTTTAGTGTTTTTTTATTGACTTGAAATTGTATGTTGTGTGTTAGTTGAATTTGTATATTGTATGTTTGTTTATTTCAACTTTTACTTTGTATATTCCTTTATTCGAAATTGGATATATATGTGCTTATCTATGAATATTTGTATTGTAGGTGACTTGAAATTCAATAGTGTGTTTGCTGTATTGAATTGTGATTGCAGTTAATTTTGTAGTTTTCTTTTTATTGACTTAAAATTGTATGGTGAATGTTTCCTTATTTTCAATTGTATATTATGTGTTTTTTATTTGAATTTGTATTTTTTGTTTGATATTTACAAATTTTAGATTGTATATTTCCTCATTTAAATTTGTATTGTAGGTGTTGTCTGAAATTGCATATACATGTCAGAACTTCTTTTTTCAAATGTTTGTATGTGTGGGTGGCATTATCAATGTTTGTGAATGTATGTGTTTAAATTTTGTATTCCACTACCTTTGAAATTGTATATTGTATCTTTGTTTATTTGAAATTGATTAAGTATGATTATGAAGTGTTTTGTCAATGAATGCCTGTGTTTGTTATGTTGATTTGTATTAGCGATGAATTTTATTATAAACATGAATATGTGTATTATATATATATTTCATTAAGTCTTATCTTTTTATTGTATAATATTTGTAATATTTATTTATAATATTGAGTTTTAATTATAATGAGATTTGTATTTTTTCTTTTTTCTTTTTTAATTGTATTTGGTTAAGATAAATTTATATCATTTTTAAAATGTATAAATATAATTAAAAATCCATATATATATATATATATATATTATAAAAGGTCAATTAATTTAATTTGAAGGTGGCAAAAAAAACCATAAAACATTATTAGTAACTATTATTAATAAATATTAGTACCACAACAATAATAATGTCAGTAATGCAAAAATTTATCATAATTTATTTTCATTAATGTCAATAAATTAATATGTTTTAAAAAAAATCCATTAACATCATTAATCAGTTAGCATATTAAATCAATATAATACCTATTTTTAATAAATATTACTACCAAAACAATAATAATGTGATTAATGCAAAATTTTATCATAATTTTTTTCATTAATGTTGATAGATTAATATGTTTTAAAAAAATATCCATTAACATCATTAATCATTTAACATATTGATGATGATGATGATGATGATAGTAGTTAACATCCATTGAGAACAAATTGGTCTATCGGACCTATAATTTTCTTAGTTTTTAATTGTCTGGCTCCTTGTCTTTCTTGGCGAGATTGGTGTTGTAGCTTTATTTTTTTCTCTACGGTCTTCCAACATCCTTTATCTTGCATCTCCTTCATCTCTTCTGGTTCTTGGGACATTGTTGTCTTAGCCTCGAGATCTATTGTGTTCGTCCTTTTGAAGATAGTTGGAGAAGAAGTTTGGTCTAGGAGATCTGCTTTGTTGTTAAATGAATATTTATTTTGTGCGGTATTCAAATCCTCATAACTATTGATGCTTGAGTGGTCGTCAAGTTCACTTTTTTGTTGTTGGGCGGGGCTTTTTCCCTGCTTGTCTTGACATTTGTTTCTTTCTTTCCCGATTTCTTGTGATTCAGAGTTTTTTCTAGAGCATTCTTATTTGATGACACTATAGTGTTTTTTTTGTGTTCCTTCCCACCATGTAGATTAGTGGTGGTTTTTTCTAGCAGAATTTTTCTAGGAAACTTTTGGGCAATTCTTGTCTAGATGGCCTATCTCAAAGTAGGATTGACATCTGAAGAGGACACTTTCATAATCGAGTTTCTGGTTCCACCCAAAGTCTTTACTTATTAGGTTTATTTCAGCTGGGAATTCGACACTGAAGTCCATTTCCACACAAATGCATGTCATAGGTGGTTCAAGCATATTCCTCTGTTTCGAGGCACTTGCAGTAAAGTTCCCCAATTGCATTCCCAATGGTTTTTAATGAGGAGAGATTCTAAAGATGCAAAGGTAGGCTTGCCAATCTCACCCAAACTGGTGCTGAGGTTATGACTGTTGTTGAGGGATCAAATGATGGGTTACGTGGCTTCATGAATAGGCATTACAAGATATATTCAGATTCATTTCTTCTTTCTCGATGTGATCTTTCACTTCTTGAACATTTTTCTTCTTGATATGTCCTTCTATCTTCAGATTTATAGGAGTGGTAATTCTTTTCAGTGCTTTACAAGATATGGTCAGATTCATTTCTTCTTTCTCTGGGGTTGGTTCATGGTGTATATACTCTTCTTTTGACGTTTCTTGATCCTTTCCTTCCTCCTCTACACAATCAATGTAGAATAATTTCTTCTCACCACACTTATGACCTTTAATGTATTTGTTATTAAAATTGTAACAAAGCCCTTTTTCTCTCTTTTCTTCCAATTGTTGTGGTGTTTCTCTAAAGAAGGTGTTGCTCTTTGTATCCTTATAATGTGCTATCATTCCCTCCATGAAAATTGACCATGTAACAAGTTGTTTATGAGAACAAATCCCTTTATACCATAAAAGTTGATGCGATTCTAAATATGAAGATGCAATATATAACTTTTTTAATAGTGGTGCACCATGTAGATCAAAATATTGCTCCATCTGTAGTATCCAACTTACTGGATCTATTCCATCAAACTTCCTAATATCACCTTTTCTTGATTTCAAGAGTGCGATCTTGAAATGACTATAACTATATACTTTCAGATCTCAAAGTTCTAAAATTGTCTCCTGCAGTAGTCATCTGAGTCCTCTTTCTAATGTTGCAAGTCTGATTAGCATTTGATTCTTCAAGAAAGAGTTATGCCCAATCTCCTAAGATGACCTCATTGTATAATTTTTTAGTACAACAAACTTGTATGACGTGCCGTGTGTCACTATTTCGACCTTTGGATCTGAAACTATACACAAAAAGCTACAGTCCATCCTCTTTCTATAACTTCTTACAAAATTTCAATTTCTTGCTTAGAGAGTAAATTATGACGATTTTCCCAACGTCACCTGTTTAGGACGTAATTTGGGAGTTTGCAAAAACCCTAACTTCCTTAGATCATATATCTGGACATATGGCGAGACACATCTAACATTCAGACACGCACTTCAGCAACATTTCTTCTCAAATGGGTTTTTGTTTTAGCTTCTGAAATGTCACAGAAAAATAGTTATAGAAAAAATACTACAATGACCTGTTTGGAGCAGCGAAACCCTAAAATCTAAAGCTTTCATACCAAATGTTATGAAACCAGCTCAAAAAAAGATAGAAAAGATAAATGAATTCCTTAGAAATAAGCCTCTTCGAGGGGGCCACCTCCTTTACATTACACAAATGAACAATTATTGGATGATACAAATGACAAGACCTCCTTTCTATATATAGGACTCTAAGGGGTCATAATATAATCAGAGCTCACATAACGATAATAATGTAAGGGAACAATAATAACAATAGTCGATTTCTATGGGGCATAATAATAACAATATGGGGACTACATGGGCACAAAAATATAATAAGGGGGTTTTATTAATAACAATAATGGGTTACACTAGTAGTATAGGGACCTAACAGTCTAAACCCAAATATTATTGTAAGTGACAGAGATTCCATTTTCACTGGAAATTTTTGGACATAATTGATTTCTTGTCTTGGTAGTCACTTAGCTCATAGCTCATCTTATCATCCTCAATCTGATGGGAAAATTGAAATAGTAAATAAATGTTTGGAAGAATATCTTCGTTGCTTTGTATCTGATAAACGGACAGAATGGTTCAAATGGTTGCCTCTGCCTGAATGGTGGTATAACACTTCCTTCTATACTGCAACAAAAATGACCTCGTTTATGGCACTTTATGGATATCATCAACCATCCATCACATCATATATAAGAGAAAATTCTAAGGTTCAAGCAGTGGAAGATCACATCGAGCATCAGCAACAAGTTCTCCAACTCTTAAAGGATAACCTCACCTTGGCACAAAATAGAATGAAACAACATGCAAATAAACATCGTAGCAAAAGAAGTTTTGATGTAGGTGATTCGGTATTCATACATCTACAACGATATAAACAAATGTCCCTCAAGAAAGCTAAGAAGGATAACAAATTATCACTAAAGTATTATGGTCCGTACCAGGTGTTGCAAAAGATAGGTACTAAGACATACAAATTGGAGCTTCTTGCAACTTCTCGAGTGCACCCAATTTTCCATGTTTCAGGCTTAACGAAGGTTATAAGTGACAAGCTTTCAGCTCAGACAATATTGCTAGAACTTGATGAAGAAGGAAAAATCATATTAGAACCTG
>APFE030049435.1:0-12054 GCA_000404065.3 Pinus taeda | reverse complement strand
AAATGTGCTTTATAAATAATGGCAAACAAATGTGTTTAAGGCCTACCTCATGTCCAACACAAGTTTGGAGATGCCTTCACTCCTTTGATCCAAGTAAGTTCCTTTATCGCAAACCTGCAAGCATAAACAAGGAAAACGATTAAATAGCACCTGAATATCCAATATTATAAAACATATTTAACATGAAAGTCAAGGAGTCCATGAAACAAATAACATGAGATAATTTTTGAGAAAAATGAGCTTGATTGTATTAATTCAAAAGGAGAAGAACCTTACAACCTTTGCCTTGACGTTGTACAAGCTCCTCCCAGGGTCCAACAAGAAGTCTCCTCTACTTTGACAAGCTTCACTCACTCCCTAATGGGGCCAAAAAGGTATGTGATCTCTCCTCTTAAGCTCAAATAGGAAGTCTTGATTTCACTAGCATTTACCCTCAAAAGTTCAACTTCTAACCTCCCTGGCCACTAACCCAATGCCTCAATTTATAGTGCAATGGAGATCAGTTACCAGCTCCTCCTTCAAAGGGATAGAGTCCTCCTTCAAAGGGATAGCTCCTCTCAAGGGATTAGTTCCTCGTATCATGGGATGCATGAACAACTTGGAGCGAACAATCCACATAACAAATGCTTCTAGAAAACTCTATAATTAACCCAAGATGAGTTTTTTAAGAAAAAGATTGTGCCTTTTGACTTTTACGGGGGTACGCACTCTCCCCTTTACATACAGAGCGTATAAGTACGCAGATATCCTAAACAGAAGGTGCGGGCCCACAAGAAAAAGTAAGAGAAAGTGTGGAACCAGAGTTACATTGCTTTTTTGATGTCTTTCTCTCATTTCTAAATCTTTTTTTGAAGAGATGAGGTTTGTGACTTGGTTAGGAAGCTGGTATAGGTGGTGATAGGCCTACACCGACTGCAAATAATCAAGGTGACGATATTTTTGTGTAACACAATGCATATTGTGTACCAATTAAAACACAATTGATACAAATTAAATATGCATATGGCATTGCTACTATTGAAAATACCATTGATAATGATGAATTTGGGTTTTTTGTTAATTATTGTTTCTCCTTCAATGGTTTTTCTCACTTCTCTTGAGCATCACAAACTCTTCTTCCCTTGAGATCATTTATCCACAACACAGATTGTTGCTTACACGATACCATTTTCACCAAGAAGTTGATACAATTTGGATAAAGCACCAGGAAAACTTTTATGAATACTACTCAGAAAGAATTACCCATTTACACGAAAGATTACTCCACATGAACAAAATACCTCCAATTGATATAGTGATACAAATTAAAAATTAAGGACCATGCACAACATGTACCAATTATATTCATGAACATAAGATTCCTAGGCTTGATAAAATTCACAACTTAAATGAATTAAGGGTATTTCACTCAAGATGGAAATATCTCATTTCCTCAACGATATTTATTCTCGAGGCTAAAAATTGTTGATTTCTACTAAGACTAAAGAAACTCCCCTTGATTCAATGCTTTATGATCTCTTGGATTTTCCTCCTCACTTCCACTTGGGGACTAATCTAGTGTAGCTGATGTAAAAATGTGCCTCTTTTCATTCCACACTTCTATTGCAATGTATCTTCTTCTTAAAACACAACATACATTGTTTCCGTGTGATCTCCTTAAAACCATATTGGTTGCACTTTCTACTCCTACATTGTCGATACACTTGAAATAAACAAATTTATCATTGTAATCAGTAGGGGGACTCAACCATACCTCCAATCAATCATATGCATATCCTTTTTTATTCCTTCTAGCTACTTTCATCTCACTTATTCAGCCTCACTTGAGGCCATTTTCTTCTTCAATGACGAGAAAATGAGGACCTACACCCTTTGAGTAGATTATCCTCCTTCTTCTTCCAAACCTTACTTCACTGAGTCCTAGTAGGTGCTAGAGGATTATATATTACAGAGCAATGGATCACATAGAATATTACAGAAATATAAACACAAAAACGCATAAAACTAGATAGACATAGATATACGTGGGTCACCCGATTTGGGCTACGTCCACCATGAACATCCAGTCCTTCCTTTCTATTATCCAGTAAAATGAAGAGACACAACCTATAGCAGATCCGATGTAATATCCTCTGTTTTCTCTCACAGTCTCACCTCTCTGTTTCTCGCTCGAAGAATACACATCTGTTACTCAGCCTCAATACAATGCCCTCATATAGAGAGAGGGTTGCCTTCTAGGGCAAAAAACCCTAAACTAAACATAAGTTCTACCATCAGATCATCTGCCTAATGAATGGCCAGATTGACTAGAAATTACTATACTTTTACAAGGAAATTTTACATCTGTTATTAGCTTTGGGGGCGCTGCCCCCAAAACCCCTGTCGGGGGACCGCTGGCCCCCAAAACCCATAGGGTTAGGACACTTCTCCTTCATCTCCTTTTTCTTCACCCAAATCTTCTTGCTACCATTTTTATTTTTTGCAAGAGAGAAATAATTGGGTTGTTTCTTCTCTTTTTTACCTACGATTTAAGCTTAATGCAACTAATACTCATAGAGGTGCTCAAGACGGGGGTAAGAGGATCATTATTCCTATTTTTCTTATGATTTCTTTCTCCTTTTTTTAGCATGTTGTCTCCACACATAGCAATAAATACAAACTCATAATCCTCTTCTCTCATATTTATTATCATCTTCAATGATTGAGATATCTATTTTGCATGCTTGTTATGAGAGGAATTCCTTGTCTTCTCATATCTAACTCACTGCCTTATGCCCAAAATTTCCACAATTGTAGCATGCAACATGGCTTAGGAATGGGGTAAAGTATTTTTTACTTCTCACAACATTTACATTATTTCTTCTTGTGTTGTTTTCACACCCACTCCTTGGGTAATAATAAGCTCTCATGTTTCTGTTACCAAACTCCTTCTTAGACATCCTATGCATTCTTGGGTTTCTGCCAACCATAATTCTTTGCTTTCTTACATTCCATATACAATGACTATGGCTTTATACCCATAATTTTTGCCAGAAAAACAATAATTGTTGAACAAACTTTCATACCTATAAGCATTTCACCCTTGATCATATTTTCTTTGAGGCACATAGGATATTTTTTGGTCCCTCATGTAGCTTCCATGGTTTTTTGAATTTTTTCCATAAACACTTTGTTGTCACTTCTTCTGTTGTTGATTTGTTTTCCTTTGCTATTGTTTAACACTCTTTAATTGTTCTCCTTATTGTCAGTGCTTATGATTCTACTACTATTTTGTCTTCTTTGATTTTTGTTGTTGTTCAACAAATTATTTTCCTTTATTATTGTTCGGACCCCCCAACATGTCAACCGATTTCCCTGGTAAGAAGTCCCAATTAGACCTCAAACCATTTGGTGTAGGAGTCCCAACAGTGGGTCACACAGTAATGCCTTTACCACAATTTTGCACTGAGGCAAGTAAGATGTCCACATTGGTAGCAAGGGTGTGATAGCTGTGGTAAGTCAAGGAAGGCACATGAGAGGTTCTAGCACACGAAAATTGGGGTGACTGCACCCCTTGGAAACCTGTAATAGTACGCGGCTTGGGAGGGAACACACGAGCGAAGATGTATCACAACATGGAAGGCAAGTTAGCTAGCAATCCAAAGTGATGGTTAAACCAAAAACACATTTCAGAAAGATTCATACATACGTATACAAAATAGTCCATACATGCATGTGTAAGAAAAAAAATACATATATCATTTAGAGTGAACAAGATAGTTGGAATACAATACAACATATGCATGACACATGTTGGCTTTTTTATATTAAGAAATGTAAGTTCCATTCATACAATACATCCATGTCCAACTACTAGTTCTGGTAACAGAACATTACAACCACAAATGCCTACTCCTCCAAAGAGATATAATAGATCTACGTAGTGGAGAAACCAAGGCACATTACAATATTGTCCAATCTTTCTCTAAGATACTCCTATGGAAGCTTGGCTGACCAAAATCCTTTACAATGAGTTATGAGGTACTATTTATAGCAAAGGGTATGGGGACCCTTCAGATTCCCCTTTGAGACCATTCATCTCTCTTCATGACTCTTCAGCTACTCTATGGTTGTTACATTCAACTATTGATAGTTGAACTTCCACTTGACAAGACATTACATTACAATGCACATGTTCCCATGTGAGACAAAAAGGCTTGAGAAATCCATGGAAGAAATCAATGACACTCCGAACATTGTGCTGAGACCAACTTTTTGACATCCTTGTGATGGTCGAAGGTGATGAGCTGATGCCAAGCTTGGTTGTCCATATGCTCACTGGTGACATCTTGTTGAAGCAAACTCTTGCCTTCGTTGCATCCAGGTGCACTAATATGGGTCCTTTGTCTAACTCGTCTAATAGCATGAACATGGTTGTCCTAGTATGATTAAGGTGTGACTAGACCAACAACATGTTGATGCATAATGTCTATGTTGCTCCCCAAGAATGTGTTGGTGGCCATGCACATCAACTTGTCAAAATACATGTTCATCTCTAGTCAGAATTCTTGTCTTCGCCTTGGTGAGTGTGCCAAATGGGTGGGATCGCATGCTTGCACACATGGACATGTAAGATGTTGCATTCCCTTGCATGCGATCAACAACACTTCTCACCTTGTCTGATCTGTGCCAGCTGCTGGGATGGATCCATAACTTGTACAGGCACAATTTCATCCATTTGTGCATGTTGCGTCCTTCACTGTACCCATTCCTGCTGCAAATCATTCTCTCATCTATGCAGCTCCTATTCTTCCTTGAGTTGTTGCTTCAACACATGCAACTCCTTCTATGTTCTGTTCTCTACCTTCGCACAATATTCATGTCGTGCCATCACCTCATTGCCTGAGTCTCCAAAGTTTCTTTCATCACAAGTGGATCTTCTTTAGCTTGCAAGTATGTTGTGCAATTTCCACTAGGATGTCAGGAGACTGACTGCCAAAACTGTGCAAGGCACAATCTAGGATGTTAGGAGGCTGACTGACTGTTGGAACTATGCAATGCACTATCTAGCCTAGCCTACTGAGGACTGAAACTATGTAATGTGCAATTTTAGTCAGCACTGCCATGCAACCAGCAAATTGCATTGTTTAGTTTCTAGGGCCAACAGGACACTACCTCCAATAATTTTTCAATGTAAGCCTAGAGGGAAGGTAAAGCCTTCTCTTCCAGAAATCTACAATGCTAGCCCGACAAGGCATGGTCCGGGCCAATGCAACCCGGTCCGGCCGATGGGCAACTGAAAACATGACAAGTGTGAATTCATGATGAGATGAGTGCAAATAAGAGTGAATGGTCATTCATGCAAACAACAAGTGCAGGATTTCGAAAATGGGAAAGCATGCTTGTGTGTGATGTGAGTCATCGCAATAATGACCATCTGTGAGAAAACAATTTCATGCATTTGACGGCAGTGTGATGTTAACGAAAACTGAAATGGTGCTAGTAAAAGATAATATGCATGTAAACGATAGCAAGTGCTCACTGAAATCAAGCAGACATCACTGACATAATGCGAAGCACAAAAAGCAATAAAAACCTAGTGTAAGTCATGAATAACAGGCTTGCCCTAAGACAACTGAGTTGAATTTGCCAATGACTCCTAGATGAAATGTGGGATGTCAGAGCTACAAGGTTGATGTGAGGAAAGATCTTTAGAGCATACGATTCATGAGTTTTGATAAAATCAAAGATGTGACACACATGCCACAAATCTAGGAAGAGAGACACTTGTCGGGATGTTTTTGAAATGATCCTTGCATGCAACCTCCAGTCGCTAAAATTAGATCCCTAAATCAAGGGATGCCTTTGCATGTTGCCTTGGGAGAAGTAGTCCATGCATGCAAATTAGTTTTTCTCCATCCCAGAGGGAACCAGTCAACCTAACTGCACATGAAACAATCTGCTTAGCTGAGGGGGGAAAATGCGCATTTCTGGGAGGGAGTTGGGCTAGCTACCCATAAGATTTGTGAAATTTCTAGTCAGAGAAGCTAACTTTTGTCCATGATTTCACAATTTGTAGGCTGATTAGCACTGCTAGGAGGAATTGCAATTTTTCCAGTGAATAGTGATAGGCATATTTGCACAATTCTAGAGCCCAACAGGCTTCCATACAGAATTACGCAATTTTTGGAGGGAAGGTTGGCTCCCCTCCATAATTGCGCATTTTATTGAGGGAGTTCCTCAGCCTGTAGTTGGACCAAGTCCGAAGAAACAACCTATGAGGGGGATGCAACAAGCTCTAATGAACAGGCTGACAATCTAATAGAAAATCACTGAAGCTTGTGTACTTGACAAGGCAAGACATGTTGTTGTGGAAGGTTGGTAGGAGGGCTCCAAAACAAAGCTAAGGAAAAATTTTGGAGGGTGGTTGTAGCCACTACAATAGAGCCACCACCCTCCAATATCTCCTTAAACACCCACTAGATGGAAGCACCAATTCCCTAAGATGTAGGACCCAACATGCACTCATTAAGGAAACTAATACCCATTGTAAATGGTAGTCTCTCTACATATCTTCAGCTCTGCTATCATTCACTTGGCCCTATGTTCTCCTCTGCATTTGACCCTATGTTTTTCTTAGTAGAATTCACTTTACTCAAGCCACACAATAGTTATTCCACACTATAACAACATTTAGTTATTCTACTCTCATCCCTCAGATAATAAACACTCAGTAACTCTCTACCTTGACTAGTTCTTAGGAACTCTTGACCTTTCTCTTTTGCATATGAACTCTCTGCCTCTCATAATTGCACACATAGTCACACTGAGATTTCTACTCAACCCACAATGATGCTACATACCGCAACTATACAATTACAATCCTTATTTTCTTTCCTCCAGTACAAAGGGAATAATGCTATCTCTATAAACCATCATTCTGCCATCCACTCTACCTGATAGTGTTCTCAAACACGCCTTCCCATTTTAATTTTTGGCCTCTACAATAAAATTAATTCTAAGAATGGGAGCCTAAGCATTTATCCATCCTAAGAATTAATTCTCAATCAAATTGTTTACTATAGCATGGAATCACATGCTTATTAATTTGCCACTGTGCCTTTGCTAGATTGTACTTCAAAGATGGCTTCTCTAAGTTACGGTCAAATCTCCATTCATCTAGAGGTGATTTCTCTCATTTAATTCTTCCTTGTGTGCAAGGAAGAAAATAAATGAATTGATATGTATAAATCAGGCTCTTAAATTCAATTTGTAATCACGGTCCTTGATCTTGCAATCCTTGTAGTTTTCCTTGACACTAAATTGTAGATCTAGCTTCCGACCTATTCTTAGCCACGGGCGCTAAGCACTTAGCCCAAAATTATTTTCCATTTAATTTGGCCAAAAAGGCCCTTAGTCACAATAACATGCAAGACCTTCAAAAAACCATGACCTAGGTATGCCTTCCATAATTTGGTGAAACTGTTAACTATCAGCCAACAATTTCATCTCTCAACTTTTTTATCTTGACCAATACTCCCAACCAAACCTATCTTTTCCTTTCGGGTGAACCCTCTGAGATTAATTTTGTATCTTGGGCACATTATCTTGACCAAAACTCATGGCATGCCTTTTTTTCCCTCCATGGTAAACCTTCCAGGGTTTTCCTTCACTAATTTTCCTTCCAGGATTTACCTTCTAGGATTTACCTTTTGGAATCAAGTATCCATCTCCAAGCCCATTATCCTAGCCAAAACTCTTGGCATGACTATTTTTTTCCTCTAGGGTGAACCTTTTAGGATTTTCCTTCTAGGATTTATCTTCCAAGATTTTCCTTTCAGGCTTTTCCTTCCAAGATTTATCTTTTGGGAAGGCCCTTCTGGATTGTCATCATGTTGATGTAACCAATGCTACCTGGTGCCATTTGAGTGGCGACACATGTCATTCATATTTGGCCCATTATGGTGCCCAAAACATGAAATATGCATACCACATTTCCTTTGTATTGACATCCTCTGATGCCTATAAAATGTTGCACATCCCTGTTAGAGGGGAGAGAGAAAATGGTCTTGGGCCTTGAGTTTTTCAACCAATTCCTTTGTTAAATTTTCAAAGGAAAAACCACCAGATTCAAGATTTTACACTTCACTACTCTACATTTCTATGTTGCTACCACATTAACATGCCATTTACCATCTCAAGCCCTCAAATTATATGTGCACTATGTTTCTTTCAAGGTAGTCATCATAGGATATTATCAACCTAGGTTCTAGCCATTTTGGGTACTCTCTTATGTGCTCACATTGAACCATCTAGCGTAAACGTCCACTCGCATGAGCTATGGAATGGGGCTACCTCTGGGCCAATAAAAATGCTTCCTATTGTAGTGTTATTAAGCAATGTTTTCCTAGCTCTCCTTTGGCAACTTTGCTACCTACTCTTACAACTATGTTCAACTTCCAAACTTGGTCTCCACTTTGACCTTTTGCCACCTTTAACTCAACCCATTTGAATTTTTAGATACCTACCTTTGACTGGAAATAACTCCCAATCTAGGAGGCCATTTGCGGACTTCAATATACTATTGGAAAGCCCTTTTTGAGCATTGTCCAACTATGCAACTTTTAGGACCCTTTGAGATAAAATCCTAAGGCACAAACTCCTTCAAATGGTAAACCAACAAACCATTATACCTCTAATATTTTATATCTTCTCTACATATCATACTACTATGATTGTTCTCTACCAAATATTGTAAAAACCATGGGACTCCTAGTGGTGCAGGTAAATTCTCAGTGCGGACACAAACAATTCCTCTAGCCTGAGAGAGCCAGTCTAGCCATAAACAAAATAGTCTATGGAAAATCTCCTTAAGCTAGGATCAATTAAGAGGGCATACCTCTTAGAACACTATTTCGCTTGGTGACGATCCTGCTTCCTCACTCTAGCTATCCTCTGTTTCCTTCCTTCGAATACCTGAAACAAGAAAACAATAACAAAAACAAACGTGATAGCATACAATATTGTATTCAGCCTACTTAATAGGTCCAGGAACATTAATCCATAAAGATGTAAAATGACACTTCATGTAGGAAATCAATCAATAGTTGCACTTATATAAATCAAAAGAGATTACAACCAGTGCCTTGACGTTGATGGTCTCCTCTGACGTATCCGAGTTCCCACACTTCTGCTAGCACTTCATGGATAGCCTCAACAATGGAAGTTTTAAGGCCTATTTCCCTCTAGTCTCAAACCAAACCAAAATCATAGTATTCTCCCTCAAACATACACTAGAAAGCTACAAGCTATAGATGACTTGCTGATTATTCAAACTTACTCCAAAACTCCAGCTAGCTTTTGCTTAGGAAAAAGAGAGGTTTAAATAACTTGGATGGATGGGAAATGGTTCCTGTCATCATGGGAGAAGGTATTATCTCTTAAGGTTGTTCCATCCTAATAGGGGAAAGGAGCCCAAACTAAATTCCTCGGCTCCACGGCCCAACCATCTACCAGACTTACGTTTCGAAGCTTCTAGAAATGGAAGCTTCGAATCCTTATTTAAAAAAGCCTTCCAAAAGAAGATCGAAATGACTGGAAAAGGGCTTAGTTGCTTTGTAAGGTGCAAGGGCTAGTTTAATCTCTGTAAATTGGTGCGAGGAGGAAACTAGTTAGTAGTGTTGGTCTTGTAAACTAGGATAAAAGGAATATTCTTGGGAAATGATGCAAAGGGGAATTATTCTTCTTATGAAGAGGGGCATACTGGGAGTTTCTTCATGATGGGAAGGCATGTTGGGTACACTGTAGAGGTCCACTTGATAAATAGTTAATTAATTTGAGATATAGTTAATTAATCTAACCACTTGATAAATAAAGATATTTAATCATTACTAATAATATTTCCCTCTCAAAAATATAATAAAGTATTCATAGCAACTATATTTTGATTTAGTCTATAATATCTTATTACTTTATAAATCTAAATCTATCTAAATATTTTATTATAAATAAAGGGGTTTTCTCCTCATTCTTCACCATGACCATTCTCATCGTCCCTATTATCATCATGTGACATTTGAGCTCCCATATTTGAGTTCAAGCCTCCATTACCACTTTTTTCCCATAGCATAAATTGAGAGAAATAGTTGAAGCTAAAGTGAAGAGTATCCAAGTACCCATCCCTTAAAGGGGGATTTGCAGACCCAAGTATACATTTTCTCCTCATTAGGTTTGAAAATTATTATTTTTAATAATAAAGATATTTTTTGGCTATTTCCATTGGGTTCTTAATATATAATTTTTTTTTATATGTTTTTGTATATTTTCATGTTATCTACTCCAAAGTTTTGATCATTTGATTTGCAGGATTAGTGAGCATATTAGCAGTCATCATTTGTTGTTGGGGTGTTTTTTATCAATAGCTTAAGTGGATAATTTTTAGTACACATTCCAAAACTTTCAATACTAACAAATGGTGACTCCAATAGGTCTTTAGTCGTCAACAAATGGTGACTCAATTGGTTTAATTCAGAACATTGATAGATTTTGTTTCAACATTTTTCAGGATTTCTACCCTTTGCTAGAAAATTCTTGCTTCTTGGGTTTCGATATCTTTTTTGTGGGTCATGGGTACCAGCCACAGAGGATATGGCACAATATGGAATAGATCTATTGGGAATGACCTTTTTTAGGGGAGAACACTTTTTGGACTAGTAACCACACCCTAGAACACACTTTTTGACGAGTTTCTACATTAGGTGTACTTAACAGGTTAGAATCCATGTCCTCCTTTTTTCTAGATTTTTTTCATAATTTTCATTTTTTGTCTGAGAGTTTTGCCTATGTGTTGGGAAGGGTTTACATACTATTCTTGGTCAATCCTAGGCCTAGACTCTCTTAGTATTTTTCTCATTTTGAGGAAGGAAAAAACACTTTAGGGTTTAGAATACACTGGTGCCATTTAGGAGAAAATTTGTTGATTTAAGTATAGTTTATATAAATTTCAGCTAATGTTTTCCTACATTATTTCCATAATTTTCTAGTCCTTTTTAGGCCATAATTACAACTCTTTGTTTCCTTCTAAGACTTGTGATGCTTTTCTTTTTAGGATCCTCTTGAGCATCCTCCGTTTTTTGGAGTTTCATTTTTGCTACTTTCCAACACTCTGCCTCTTTTTTTTGGTTGGTATATTTACATCATTTCAGCGTATTTGGCCTTAGATCTCAGTACCTATAGACATTAGATATTTTTATCCATTCATTCCTTTGGGTCACTTTTTTTTTCCATCACTTTTGTTGCTTCTTCATATCCATTTTTGATGGAGTATTGTGTGGTTCAACTCGCCTTTTATTTTATTGTTCATTTCCAGTATTATTTACAGCTTATGCACTTTATTTTTCAGAAGCATTGGCATCATAAAACATGCTCAATTAACTTATCCATTGGCACAATATACATGCACTCACCCTAAGAGAATGTGATCTTGGCTACATGCTCCAAGCTAAGACTCCAAACACTCCACATTAGAAATAACTTAACTCACATAGATTAAGGATATTTTGGAAATAAGGCAAAAGAATCTAGTAGTTAGGTTTAGGATTTGTGGGATAGGATTCCAAAAACTATCAGGGTCCAACCGTAACCCCCTTATTTATGTAATAAGGTTGAGTCATAGTTATATTTATTTAAATAGTCAATAAAGCTCATGTTAATAATTGTAAGTGGTTGAACCACATTTAAAGAAGGGACCACAGTTAGTTGCAACTGGGCCATGGTATTAGATAGATGGTATTAATAAGAACCACAGTACTGACCCAAGGTATTACATTTATGAATCCTATATAAAGGATAGAGACTCCCCTTGAGGAGCATCATGTCTTATTTTGTACTTGAGCCTAGCTCTATTGGAGGTTGACCCCTCGAAGAGGCAAGTGAACATTGTTTTCCTTTTCGAATAATAAAATACATGCTATTATTTCTTATTGTTCTATATTATAGGTATATTTATTCACATATTTGGTATTCTAGTATCTTCTCGTAGGTCAAGAGCATAACAAGTGGTATCAGAGCACTTTC
>APFE030049433.1:0-22655 GCA_000404065.3 Pinus taeda | reverse complement strand
GGTCCTTATAAGGACTTGTAATGTCTAGGTTGAGCCTCTCCATCACTGATTTAGGCATAAGGTTATGAGAGGCACCTGAATCAAACATTGCATTATGTAGTATCTTATCATGAACATGCAAGCTGACATAGAAAGGTAAGATCCCTGTAACTGCTGTCTTTCCATCAACCTCTAGACTGAAAAGTGATTCTGGGGTGTCATCTAACACATTGACATTATCTTTATTACGAGTAAGTTGAAGGGACTTCTTGATTTGTTGTTTGTAAATTTCATGCTTGGCTAGTTCTAAAAGAGGAACAGCTATCTTCAATTTGCCAATTTCAGCTTCTAAGTCAAAGGGTCTTTTAGATTGGATCTTGGTATTATGGGTGACAACCTTTTCCTTGTTCATTAAGTTTTCTTCTTGATTCTTATCTTGATCTTGAGGCTTGTCCTTTTTACTCATCTCTTGAGGAGTATTATTTGGATTAGGTTGCAAAGGTGATGCAGCCATTGGCTGTTGTTTTGAGGGAAATGGTTCAGTAACTTCTTCAACGGTTACTTCATTTGTAACTGAATCAGTTGTGCCATGTGGCTCTGTGACTATGGCTCTTTTGGGCTGCAGGCTATCCTTTGTTTTTTCAGGTTGTGTTACATTTACAGTTCTGTTTCTTAGCTTGTATTGCTTATGAACTTCATAAACAGCTGTGTCATAACCTTGTTTAAAGTCAAATGACTCACCTGACTTGGTTTGGAACTGCTTAATGTCATCATCCTTATGATCTTCTTGACTTAGAAAAACTTACTGCTCATCATTCAAGCCCATCAGGTTAATGTGGGTGTCATCTACTTGCTCATTTGAAGTGGATGCTTCAGTATAGTTTTCCTTGAACGGAGGTCTTATCTCTGGATCAAAACTGGCCTTGCCAACGTTTGGGTTTTGATTTCTCCTAAAATTGGGATTCCTGATAGGGTTATTTTGTGGTGCTTCCCATGATGACTTTCTCTCAACTGATTCTATTCTATCACCCAACCTCTTCATACCAGTGAGTATTGCATCCAGTTTCTGATCAAAGGCTGAGGGTTCTTCTTTGAAGGTGGTTCTCTTTTCCAATATTGCCTTGTTTCTTTTGGCAATTAGGTTAGCCTGTATTGTGACAACAACTTTTTGGGCATCATCAAGGGTTTCAGGGGCTCTTTCCTTTAACTGATATGCCATATCAGGGTCAAAACCATCAGGAAATTTCTACAAAGATAAATCGGGAGGAGGTCTTAAATTCTGTGGTATTGTGTTATATACATTGTTGAATCTTGCACAATACTCCAAAACGGTCTCTTGAGGACCTCGTTTGATTGTATCATATTCACCCAGTATGTGCGAGGGATCTTTCTTTTTTTCCCATCTGTTAGTAAAGGCTTGATAAAGCTCATCAGGAGTTGTTATGGTATTTACAGCAAGTGATCTAAACCAGGTTCTTACATCACCTGTCAGGCTCCGAACAAAAATTCTCATTCTCACAATGTCATCATCTATTTCATAGTTCTCAAAATGATCTTGCATCCTTTTGGCATGCTGAATAGCTGTGAAAGGGCCAGTGGAGTCAAAATATGAGATTTTGGATTTGTAGTCCTGAGGTAGAGCTGCAGCATTAGCAGGTAACTGCAGGGGCGCATATCTATTAGCCATATTTGCAGGGTTTATAGGATTAACAGGGATAAACGAGACAACATGAACGATTGGTACAATAGGGGTAATAGGTATGGCAGAAACTAAAGTGTTGGTCAAGGGAATATGTGCAGTGGATGAAGGTGTGAAAGGAGGGCTTTGAGATGTAGATGGTGAACTAGGTGAACCAGGGGTAGACCGGAATAAAACCTTGATTGGAGTAGGAACAGGGTTAGGGTAAACTGTCTCAGGACTCAAATCAGTAGGATTTTCCTACCCTTGCTACTCCCTAATGATTTTAGGGATTGTGTTAGGGTTTTCAAAAACAGTTGGTGGATTGGGGTCAGGATTTGACCTTGTATACCGTGGATTCTTCTTGGGAGCCAGCTTCTGAACTTGTTTTTTGAGTATTTTTTGGATTTTTCTTGTATCTGCAAGGACCAGACAAGATTTTGGAATGGATGTGTATATCTCAAAGCTAGCATGAAGATTATCTGAAGCAACTTTTATCTAAACTTGTTAATGTAAAACAGAAAAAGTTTTGAAGGCTTCCTGGCTGACATTCAGGCTTCATCTGTAGCTTTAGGAAATATACAGCAATTAGAAAATCCTGAGGAAGTCCCCAGTGGAGTCGCCATTTATGTTAACACCTAGGTTGTTCCCTATGACTCCCAAGGGAATACGGCCGTGGTAACCGCTAACCAAGCTTTGGAGTATAGGTCCTAGCCTACCTATAGTCAGAGAGGGCTCTCTCTTTAAGTTTTAGCTCTATTTTGTGAATATTTTAGGTTAGTTATAAGTTTCAGTTTTTTGTTTGAGACTTTGGTTGTGAACTATTGTTGTGAGAAGGGCATGAAATGTGTGAAAGATGCTAGTCCATTGGGCATATGGAGTTAGAAATCTGAGACAGTCCTGGTGCCTGTGATGGAGAAAGTTTTACTGCAAGGCTAGATGGCTATTCTTAATATAAATTCTGATTAGTGACTGAAACAGTGGGAAATGGAATTATGGACAGTGTGATAACAATTTGAACAACAATTTCTACTTAGTAGCATACATGAATTACTAAATAGTAACTGTGAAAAATTCAGGGTTTATTGGAGCAGTTAAGAATTCCAATTAAACAGTTGAAGTCATAGAAAAAATTTATAGTAAAGACAGATTGAGATCAGGGTGTCTCCATGGACAAATCCTGAGCTATTCTTTTTCTTTCTTCCTAGATTTAGAACAACATATGAGAGATGTGAGTTAAACAAATAGTAAAACATTAACAGAGATAGAGAACACTTATTATATTAAGCCATAGCGCTAGAATCCTATAGCATTCAATGGTTCCAAGACAGCATGCATCAGTAAGACCCAATTCCTGTAAACTCCAAGCTTTGTTTATATCATTCTTTCAGAAATTACAGCCGAGTTCTCCTTTTTAACAAGAAACAACCACAACCCCCCTGCAAGTTTATGCGAGGGGGAATATATACAATCAGTTTTTACAAAATATCTGAACCGCCGAGTCACTTGATAAATTAAATACGCTCACCAACTTTACAAAATAGCAGATAAGGAAGTTATTGCTGCCCTAAATATAAAATAAATAGTCTTTAATTCTGTCAGAAATCTTCTTGATCTTTGGAGGCCACTGAGTCGGTTGAGCGTTCTGCATTAATACTGAATGATGTGTCTTTATGCTTTGTCATGTTGTAGCTTTCTTGGCCCTGTTACCTGTAGCTGTCAGTGTTGCTTTTAGTGGCTGAATCTTCCTGCTGAGTTGGCTCATTCCACTCTTCTCCAGTCATAGTGTATGCATCACATTTTCTGAACATGATGAGTTATGTTTTTTGATGAAAAAACTTTGATGAAAGCCACCTGTTTACAGCAACAACTGTATCATTCTAGTCCACCACTCCTGTGTAGGCAATTGATCTCTCAAAATTGCATCTAAGGTTTCATCTGCCTCTGTGTATTTGTAGAAGTTTGGAGGCACTTCAAACAAATGTCTGATCTCATTCATAATAAAAAAATAAGTTCTCTACTCTGTCATAGAGACTTTGCCCAGATGTTGGCCCTGTTACCTCTGAAGTACTTGATCCTTGAGTGATCTGATTGGTGGCAAATGTGTTCACCCTTTTTGCATAATTCTCATGTGATAGTAGTCTCCCTGTGTTGTTCAGCAAGCCAGGAAGACCTCTGCCCTATAATGCTGCAAACTTATCCATGAATCTGTTGACTTCTGTTTGCATGTCCTGGCTTCTTCTACCCAATGTTTGTACCGGGCTTTTCAATGTGAGGACCCTCTTTATCAGCTAGATGGTTTTAGTTCTGTTGGAGATTCCTATGGCTGCCAGAAGAGGACCTATGCGGTTATTAAGAACGTTGATCATTCTATTGGCTATCTCAGGCATACTGCCTAGAGATTCCCTTGCTCTATGGACTTCCTTCTGTGCTTTGCCTATGAGCTCCATTTGCTCATGGATAGTCTCAATATACTGCCACTGATCTGTTATTGATTGGCCAATGTTGGTCCACAAAACTTTCTTGACCTCAGCCACCACTTTTTCAAGGGTGAGCTCTTTCTCCAGCTCCTTTATCTTCTCTTTGAGAGCTTTTATTTCTCTCCCTTTTTCAGCTACATTATGCTTGGATTTGTCATATTTTTCATTTAGCTTAGCTAAATTCTCCTTGGCTTCATTTAGCTCTGTCATCTGGGCTTCTAGGATCTTGATTTCACTCATCAAATTCTACATATCAAGGCTTGGAGCCTGCTCTGAGGTTGGTGCTGGTGTTGATGTTGATGGAGCTGTCTGCCCTGTGGGAGGAGCAGTAGTCTGTGGGGGCTCCTCAAGGTTTATGATCTGTAGAGGGGGCTGAGAAGTTTGACCTCCTTCTTTCTGTTGTAGGGCTGCCTGCAGTGCAGCCTCTGTCTCTTCCAACTTCCCTTGTGTTTGCACTAGCTTCTTGTGCAGTGCTACCAGCAATGTTGCTACATCCTGGTCCTGTCTTTGCTGGGCAACCTCTTCTGTTTGAGGGTGAAGGGTTGCTGGGATTTTAATCATCTTTCTTAGAGCTGCAAGGTCTGCATCTCTTATTTTCAGCAGCGTTTGTATAGCTTTTGGATCCTTTGGGTCATGCCCAAGCTCTATGATTATATCCTCCAAAGACCTGATCCTATTGTCTTTGGCCTGAGAGGATGCCTTCTCCAACTCAAGTTGGGCAATTGTATTGTTGAGGTTGTTTTCCAACCTATTTTCCAATAGGGTTTTGTCTGCCAGTGTTGAATATACCATCTCATCCATTTGCTTGTGAAGTTCTATTTGGTCCATAGGGTGGATGTCCTTGGGAAGAACCTCAAGGTTGGTTCTTATATAGTCTGCAGCTGACTGTGGCTGCAGCATGGTTGGTATGAAATGACTCATGGTCATTTTCCCTTCTATTATGTCGTAGGCTGACATAAGCCTCTGCTGATTGGTAGGGGCCATCTTAAGCAACTGGTTGTAGATATGGAGCTTGAGTGGCTCATTTCTCCTTTTAATGTCGATGAATTGTTGCTTGATGCCTGTCTTAGCTCTCCTTTGCTGACTTGAGGAGCTGACCTCTCCTCCAAGGGTTATTTCTTGTTCCTGCTGAAAGGAACTGGCAGACGCCTCCATGCTCGGTGGGCCCATGCCCAATGATTGCCCAATAGGCATTTCTTCCTCGGAGAGGGGATTCATTCTCTACCTTTTCTCCCCTTAATTTTTGGATGTGGTGAGGGGAGTCTCCTGCTCTATCCCTCTTCTTTCCCTTTTCTTCTTTTTGTGGAGTTTGCAGCAATGAGGCCTCCACTATCTTTTCTTGCCTAGGAGGCACATTCTCTTGAGCCTGTTGCTCAGTGGATATTGGGGCTTTAGCTGTTTGTTCTTGCTGTATTGGCTGCCCCTCTTTTTGCCCTTTTTCTTGCTGTTCTACTTGCTTTTCTGCTTGCACTTCTGCTATAGGAGGTGGTTGTTCCTGCTCCATCTACTTCCCTTTATCCTTGCTTGACTCCTGTTGAACAGTTCCGGCTGCTTGCTGCTGGGCTATAGAGGATGAGGCAGCTGCTCCAAGTTGCCTTTGATAGGAAGAGGAAACCTGCCCATAAGTTTTCAAGTCAGCCTCTTTCTCAATATTCTTTGCTTCTCTTTGTAGCATTTGCTCTCTAGTCATTGGCTCTTCTAGAGTGCCCTCTTTCCAGCTTAATGAATTGGCATATTTCTCAATATGAGGCAGTCTCACGTGAGCATAGCCACCCAATTTGTATTTTACCCTCCTGAGGGAAATGAAATGATTAGGGTCATAAGGTACCCATTGGAAAGTGGTTTGCAGTTTGAGGGTCTCTAGGATCAAATCTGCTTCCTTCCATCCTTCCTCCTTTTTGTTGTATAGAAATGGGCCTAGATGGTTCCTTACTTTTAGTTGCACCTTCTTGTTTTTACTGTGGAAATGGACAAAGTCTGCATTTCCAAACTGCCTAAAATACTCTAAGGCAAAAAGTCTCAGAGGGACATATCTTGGCAGCCTATAAGGGTTCAACTCATAGCCATATATTCCTATTACTATATGGTGTTGGTAAAAGTACCAATCACCAATGTTGTAGGCCTTTGAGAGGTGAAGAATCCTTTGCATCTCATCTGTCAATCTGGGAGGAGGGACACCCAATAACAAGGTCATAGCTGGATGGATAAAAAGGTCTATGAATTCACAGTAGGTGTAATGTGAAAAAGATACATTATGAAAGACTGAAGACCAAAACACTACAGACCTTCGGTTTCCCTGGGCATTTATCTTCTTGAGAGGAACAGGGAAAGCATCGGGCTGATAAAATAAGAACAAGTGATAGATGTACCTAGTGTATTTAAACACCTTTTCCCTTTCTAGATTCATCAATTTTTCATGAATCTTATTGGCAATGTATGTAGCAAAATCATAGTGCACAACAGGAGGCATTCCAGGGGAGAATATGGACAGCATGGCCATAATGGTTTCATCAACATCCTCATATGACCCATAACCCAAGATGTAACTGATCATATCCACAAGCATTTTGCCCAGCTCATTGAGATATTGATATCCTATAGGAGGGGTTCCCACAGCTTCAAATTTTGGCTGAACAAATAACTGATTAATCTTGATGATCTGAGCACTGGACAGCTTGGCCCCTTTCTTTAGCAAGTCATTGATGGAGAGAGGAGTTAGGGGCTTTGCAGTGTGAAAGTGTAGCATCTCATTAATGGCCTCAGGGGTGATATGGAACAATACTAAGCCTGAGGGGCTGAGAACATCTCTTTGACATGGATCATAGCTGGAACGACATTGATTTATCAAGTCTGGGAGGACATTGACTTGAGAGAGATTGTAAATGGGCAGGTTGGAGTCCCAAATCCCTAAGATATCAGCTCCACTGAGATATTGGGCTTTTAGCTCATTCTGCAGGTGAATTTCGAATTTGGAACTCATGGCAGATGAGTCTATCATCTGGTAATCTCTATCACCCAGGGCCTTCCACTCTAGCTCTCTGTGTGGGGCATTTAGAGGTTGAATATTCAGGGCTAATGGTGTTTCCATGGTTAAGTAGTACTTATGACTTGTACTAGAACTGGTTTCAGTGGGCAGAACAACACAGAGGGGTATTTTTGCAAAAGTAAGGCAAATCGTTAGGGAAAATGGGGTAAACTGTGGTGATAATAGTGTAAAATGCTCAAAAGGGAGTTAATTGAGCAAATGCAGGGACTAGTAGCACTGTTTTCCCGGTGAGTTAGTGCAGCTCAGGTTTTAAGTCCACGAATGTGCGGACTGACTGTGAATTTAGGAAAATGTGACTAAATGTGGGCTCAACAGGTGAATTTTGACCTTACAACTGAAAACGAATGCTGGTCAACGGGGATTTGCTGGTAAATACAAGGTTCCTCACTCCTTTTAATTCAGTTTTGGAGAATTATGGACACAACCGAGCGCGGAGGGGATGCTTTGGATAAATACCTGGTGAATTGCCGGCAATGGTCACAAATGCAGGTGGGTTGAAGGTGCCCACGGTCTTCGGGTCGATTTCTGCAGGTTGGCGATGGATGGTCGTAATTTGCATGCAGAGGTGAGCAACAGTATTTTTGGCAAAAGTGACAAAAAAACACGAATTTTGGCTAAAATATGGACTTTTTTGGGTTATTGGCGCTTCTTTTGGATGACGTCAGCATGACGTCATCAGGTGGGGTCAGGGTCGGGTGACGTCAGCATGACGTCATCGAGTGACGTGCCAGCCTGTGAGTGGTCCATGGGGATTGCATAGGTGGCGCACAGGTCAGAGCGCTGGCGGGCGGAGGTGCTGACAGGGCGCCGAGTCGAACTGACGTGGGCGTGACGTAGCAGTGACGTGGGCAGGCGGTAAAGCACAAGCAGTAAGTGGTTTTTCTCAGACCGCTCTAGATACGGTCATGGTATTGTCAGAGGGCGACCCGAGAAAATATGGGGGTGATGCGTGGCAGAGGCCTGACGTCACCCTCTGACAGTTTCTTGGGCGGTAAGGTTCGGTGATCAGGGCCCGTCCGATATGAATGTGGGTCGTCGGATGGGAAAGCCTAGATCTGATGGTCGACGGGTTGATGAGATGCAAGGACAATATGGCATGCGGGGCAAATAAAATATTATTATTTTATGGAATGTGTGCCCGACGGAACATTATAAAAAGTGGGTGTTTATGGTTTTTTGCAGAGTTACGTGTTAAAATGGGATTTTACACAGGTTTATTTACAAAGAGGGTTTAGGTTATTAATCCAAGCAAATCTCGGATTAATCCGAAGATTAATTTTCCAGCGCTCTTTGGGTCGCGCTCAATGTTTTAGCATTTGAAAACATTCAAAACGATACATAGAGCTATAATGCTCCGGGAAGGGGATATATAGATATTTTGGGTTTTTTGCCAAATTTACATAGTAATAGGGGGAATAGGGGTTATAAGGAGTTAAATAGTGATAGATTAGTAGTTAATATGAGTGAAGAAAGGTGGATGAGGGGGGTAAAATACTAAGCTGTTATATGAAATCAACTTAGCTTTTAGGAAGAAGATCAAAATGAAAAGAATTTTTACACAAGAAATGTGGCTCTTAAAGAAACAAGAACCAACAAAAGACTTTGACTTCTTTCATGAACATAGGTGGCATAGGGATGTTAGCCATGAATGTGATGGGGGGTAATATGGAAGTTAGACATGCTTCATTAAGTTACTGTAAGACTGCTGAAATAGGAAATCTGCGCTGGCACCATGTTTTTACCTTTGCTTAGGCCAGTGAAATGCCATAAACCATGCTTTCTGCAACCCCATCTACCTACCCACTCTATTGCCTAGAATTTTTTGTTACTCCAAGGAGGGTGCACTTAGACTTGCAAACCCTCTTGTGCCTTTTCTTTTCCTTTGGCTTTTTCTTTTGATTTTCTATCTAAAACTTCCCTTATTGCTTCCAAGGCCCCAGATTAAGCAGTTGGGAACCTTCATTCTCTACCTATCTACTTTACCTGCCAAGATTGAGCTGTTTGGACAGATTTCTTTCTCTAATCTACAACAAAAATTGAAACATGGCGTGACCCAGCTTAGGCTGTTGGATCACCCATTCAGAAGTAGGGCAGCATCAACCAAATGTAAGTATATTTTTTCCACAAGAATATGAGATCTTTATATCACCAAAGTAGATCATATTGGCACTTCCCCTGCCAATCATGAAAAATGAAACCTATTGGTATAGGTAGCTAACAGCTGTAAGGATATACCTATGCTATTTAGAAGAGTGAGGAACGATCTCACCTATTATATCCAATCCTCATTGATAAAAAGGCTGCTCAATGTTGACTGGTTGCAAAGGTAACGATGGTTTCTTTTGTTTCCCAGCAGCAGTTTGACAAACTTGACATTTCCTTACGCAGCTATGTGCGTCTTTGAATAGTGTAGGCCAATAATAGCCTGCGTGCAGGATTTTATGTGCTGTAGCATCTCCAACATCATGTCCACCTGCTGGTCCGTCGTGGAGTTCCTGCAACACCTTTTTAGCTTTAGATTTCTTAAGAAATCTAAGGAGAACAAAATCATAATTCATTCTAAAAAGTACATCGTTCACGAGTTGATATTGATTAGCCTTCAACCTTAGGGCTCTTTTCTTTGTATAATTAAGATTTGAAGGAGAATATCCATTCTTTAGATAAAATATGATATCAGCGTATAATGATTCAACATCGTTTAGGCTTACCTCATATGTTTGTATTTCTACAGATGGTATTTCGGAAATAAGCGACACTCCAGCCATCATTTTGCAAAATTCTTGACCTTTTACAATATTTGCTGGTTTAATTTGAGCGTCGTATTCTTATAAGGAAGTAATCCAATTGGCTCTTTTCTCACCCACGTCTTTCTGTACTAAGAGATTTCTTACCGCTGGAAACGGTACTATGATTTTTGTATGAGTTTTAAGCAGAAAGGGTCTTAAATGTTTGATCGCTTTGAAAACAACATAAGATTGTTTCTCGACATCTGAATAATTTAATTAAGCCCCTTATAGATTGGAGCTGAAAAAGGCAATTGGGGCTTCCGCCTTGTCTTGATTTGCTTGAGTGAGTATCGCAGCATATGATCCGTCAGAGGCAAATGTATATAAAATGAAAGGATCGGAAAAATTTGGAGTTGCTAAAGATGGAGTGTTTACAATCACTTGTTTAATTAGATTGAATGCTTCATATTCATCTTGGCCCCATTTTAAGATTGAGTTCCTTTTTAATCATTTATTGTAAAGGAGATACGATCCTTGAAAATTCTAGAACAAATCTCTTTACAAAATTAATATGGCCAAGGAAGGATTGTATAGCTTTCTTGTTGTGAGGCAAGGGTGTTTTGGAAATCTCCTTGATTATGTCAGGATCAATATGAATTCCAGATTTTGACACTATAAATCCAAGATGTTTTAATGCAAAAAAGGACTTTTTTGGGTTAAGTGAAATTCCATACCTTTGGCAACGTTGGAAGATATGTTTTAAATCTCTGAGATGATTTCTTCATTTTTTTGAATATACAGTTATATCATCCAAGTAGATTACTACCGATTTGTTTACTAATCCCTTAAATGCAATGTCCATGGCCCTTTGAAATGTGGCGCCAACATTGATAAGACTGAAAGGCATATTTTGATACGCATAAGTACCCCAATTGGTTTTGAACGTGGTCTTTAATTGATCGTTGAGATGGACCAAAACTTGGTTGTAGTCGGAGTAACCATCCAAGAAGGACATTAATTCTGATCCTGCAACTGCCTGTAATATTTGCTCCATGGGAGGCAAAGGAAAATTATTTTTTTGGCAGGCTTTGTTAAGATTTCAAAAGTCAATGCAAATTCTAATGTCTCCATTTTTCTTTCTAATGGGAACCATATTGGAAACCCATTTAGAATGTCGAATGGGAAAAATGATTTTTGCTTTTAATAACTTATTGAGCTCATATTTGATCTGGTTTTCTAGATTAGGGTGGGTCTTTCTCAGCTTTTGCTGGATAGGTTTTTCATTGTTTATCATTGGGATAGTATGCTCAATGATAGAAGTGTCATAAGTCTTAAGTTCATCGTAGTTCTAGGCAAAGACACTTTTGTATTATTTCAGGAGACGAACATACGCTAATTTTTATTCAGGGGCTAGGCCAAGACCTAGATTGATATTCTGCGGCTTGGTATCAGATCCTAGATTTACTAATGCATAGTTCAAACTTGAACTTTTAAGTTTTGAATTGGTAGATCTTTTGAATCGATATTTCAAATCATATAGGTCTTCCAATTTGACTACTGGTTTTGGCATAGCATTATTAGTGCTATCTTGTTGCAATTGTTTGTCATGTTGGTCCTCATCAATTATCTGATTAGTGTAAAATCCCTCTAATGTGAGGAAACTTACAATAGCAGGATCATCGTTGAAAATTCTCCAATTGGTAATGTTATTAGGAATTGAGGGTTTAGAGATTAATTCGATTGAAAATCTATCTGGGCTATAGTCTTCCAAGGGAATGATATTAGAAGCTACGTTTGCTAAGAGGTCGACACTAGCATTTTGGAGTCTGAGAATTGATGAAATATTGAATGCTATAAAATGTTCAGTCAGAACTTGTACTAAATATTGATAATGATTTAAATGACCTGATAGACAATGTATAGTATTTTGTACCTGTCTGATAACGATTTCAGAATCTCTGAAAACTTGTAGATATTTGATATCTAACCCGATTGCTTTATATAATCCTTGGACTAAAGCCTCGTATTCTGCAGTATTATTGGTGCAATCGAACTTGAGTGTGCAAGTTAGCATCGTTTTGTTTCCCTCTGGACTGATTAATACGCATCCTACTCTCGCTCCTTCGTTAGACTTAGAACCGTCAAAAAATAATTTCCAAAATAAAGATTTATTTACAGGTCTGTCTACGAAATTAATACATTTAGAACTATCTGTTTGAGAAAAATTTTCCACTTGAGATAAAACAAAATGTTCTAGGTAAGGCGAAGTATGAGCATTAAAATTCCTAAGAAAGAGTCAACAGAATAGTTGCCAATTATATTGTTGCTATATGCTACAGGTTCATTTTCTCCTTCCAATTCTGTTACTATGTACTTCTGATGTCTTTCTTGCTCAAACTTTATTTTATTTGGTTTACCATTGTCAGGGGGCCACATATGTGACCAATCATTTGCAAAGTATCCATGAAGCTTTTTAGACCAATCTCTACTAAGAAGTAGGCCATAAAATTCTAGAATATCTGCAACTAAAATGTTGATAACTTGACATACCTTTGGATTAGATGACAGCCTTATGGTAACCTGATTTAGTTCGCCGATCACTTCAACTTGCGATCGGTCCAGCTGCATTATGCGTACCACTGATTTTTGAGGTTGAATGTTCAACTTTGCACATATTGATTTAGGTAGGATATTAGATGAAGCTCTCGAATCAACTAAACAATTATGCAAATTTTTGTTGAAAACTTCATAAGTAAGAAGAAATGGGGGAGTATGAGATCTTGACCTCCCTCCAATTAGAGCGATATCGTTTGGATCAACTTTATTAGTCACATTAGTTGGAGGTCTTCCCATCTTGTGAGATTACAGCGGCGGGCATAGGTGCAACTAGTACTGCTTGTAACTCTTTCAATAATATCTTTTGCTGATGTTTTAACTTGCTCAATTCATAAAAAGTAATGTTAGCCCTAGTATTTTTCATGTCTTCTATGATATTATACTCCATATCATCAAAAACAATTAATGTTTTAGATTGATTTGGTGAATCTGTTTGGACTGGGCTTGTTTGAGTCGCTTTGGGTGCTGTCTTATTTGTTATGACTTTATCCTTAGACATAGAGCTTGCACTCTTTGGCTTAGGAGTAGGTTGAGGAGGATCGAGTTGATTTCTACTTCTAGTACTGACGGGGGATGCCTCTTGATCCTCTTCATTTGGAAGGATGAAATCCCACATTCCTTGTACTTCTACAACTTCTTCTTCATCAATAGGATCTTCGTTAGCAATTTCCTCTTCTTCTTCTTCTGATTCAGCATTTGTAATAGCATTGGGAGGTTTTGAATCAGTTGAAGGATTTCTTCTATAAGGCTTGAAAGGTCTTTTAGAATAAGTCTCTGGTACTTGTTTCTTAATGTCAACCATTTCGTTAGACATGGTTTTCAAAACTTTCTGCAATCCTTCTAAATCAAACGGGTCTTTCGATTGTTTTTTCTTTGAAAATAACCTTCTTAGATTTTCGTTCATCAACGAAAATTTTATTTTCTAAGGCTATGATACGTTTCTCTACCGCTATTGCTTCCTTCATATTGTCAGCTAAAGTTTTTTTGTTAGCCCTATCAACGAAGATTGCTATGTTTGATGGTAGAGAAGATATGTACCATTTACTTCGAACTTCTTCGCTAGGCTTGGAAGTGGTAGGAATTTTGTTCAATAGTTTATTGAAACGTGAGTTAAAATATTTGATAGGTTCCTTTGACTTAGCCCTAAGGTTAGACAGGTCATTGATCAGTGTTGCAGTAGACCTATCATCACCGAACTTAGTCAAGAATTGTTTTTGGAAAATATCCCAACTAGTGATAGATCTGGATGGTAATGAGAAATACCATGATCCAGCTGCTCCTTGCAAAGTATAAGGAAAGAGCCGAACAATAACATATTCATTAGTAACCCCATTGAGATTTATAGATAACATAAAGTTATTTATATGTTCTTCTGCTAGCATGGCTGCCTCAGGGTTAAACTTAGGCAACCATTTTTCAGGATGAGCCGGTATTTGACTCAAGGGTGTAGGCATTAAGACTACCCTTGGGTTATTCCATGGATATTGGGACATCATTGAACTACTAACAGAGGAAAGCGCAGAAGATGCTCCCTGTGGTTGGGAAGATGAGGATATTACGGTTCCAGATGATTGAGAAGGAGATGTGGAAGTTCCAGTGGACTAGTGGACAATAATCTGAAGTGGAGGGGTGGATGGTTGACTTTGCGGTGGAGAGTTTGAGATGGATGATGATGAAGAATGAGTCTCGTTATTATACCCTTTAGGTGATTTCTTTGCTCTCTTCCTTGTAGGTAGAGGTAACTCAGTTGGTTCAATACCAAACTTTTCACTTTTCATTCTTGTAAGAGGATGACCAGGGTTATATTGTGAAGTCACACTACCTTGAGATGTTTTAGATCTTTGAGGTCTTATATAAAATCGCTGAAGTTTATGGATCAAAGATTCAACTTCAGGAGGCTTACTAGTAGATTTATCTGAAATGTTCAGGTTTATGGCAGCGATTGTTGTTTTATCGACTTCTTGCTCAAGATTTAAAGATTCTAAATGCGATGGAGAAGTCGGGGGAGCTGGTGAGGGCGATTTACTCTCAGAATGGTATTTAGCTTTAGATTTACTTGCCATTCATAGTCGGGGCCCTCCTTCTAGCGCTAAATATGTTGAAGCCCTGAAAATCGGGTCTACAACAAGGGGGATACCCAACCAGTTTGGACCTTGGTTAGCATCTCCTTTTCCGTTTGGTATAATGGGTCCGAATGGGGATATGGGACCAGTTTCCCAATTTATGTGTGTGTGTGTTGAGAATTGATATTTCCTTCCTAATAACTTCTAAGTAAAATGCATTATTCTAAATTTAATGCAATTGTATTTTAATGAACAAAAATATCTAATTCTAAAACTAACCCATGATTTAATCTTTCAGTTATGCGATCTAAAATGATTTCAAATGGAAATTGGTAATAAAGATGATTCAACTGCTATGAGAAAAGAATTCAATAAAGGTAAACCATTTCGTATAAAAATTTAGACGAAACAATTGTGGAAAACATATCGCATAATGAGTTACTCATATATTAAGCATAAATAAATAGCTATCACCGTACAAAAGTGCCAAATGATAACTCAAGCATTCATATATAAATAACAAAGCATGAATATCACCTTAACACATAAGCAGAAATCGTTAAGAGATAAAAGTGCCATTTATAACTAGTTCTACTCATGAGCTTCAACAAAAATGATTTATTTCTTCTTAATCCAACATCTATTAAGAGTACAAAAGTGAAATTTTAGTAGTAGATATTAAATGCAGATATCAATAAATCCTATTCCATTCATTCATCAAAACCTCCTTGGAGGGTGAAAAAGTGCATGTTCTGAGGACAAGTTTTTGACAAATTTCAGGACCCTTCTCTAAATGCATGAGAAGGGTTTAAATACTACTAGCTAAATCTAAAAATAATTTATTACAAAAACGTAGGATGCGGTTTAAATGACCGTCCTCATTTGAGGAAAAAAATAAAGAAAAACTAAAACTAAAATTGAATCTAAAACTAAAACTGGCAATTAACTATCTATGTATCTGTTCCTTGTAGTCGCAAGCGTTCAACATTTGCTTGAGGAGAGTTGGCTGGCTGACCTCTAACTTTAGCTGTCCTGCGAAAACAGAATCGACAAGTGCTGGCACCATTTTCTCGACAGAATTAATGATACATTTGAGAGTCATGCACTGGCTTTGTGGTTTTACGAAGTACGTCTAGTAAGAATCCCAATTCAACTTGGTTAACCTTTTGATGGTGTTAACACCCAGGTTGTTCCCTTTGACTCCAAGGGAATACGGCCGGGGTAACCACTAACCAATCTTTGGATTATAGCTTCTAGCCCAACTGTAATCAGAAAGGGCTCTCTCTTTAAGGTTTGTCTCTGTTCTATGGAGATTTTAGGCTAGTTATGAAGTAAGGGTTTTGGTTTATGTTTGGTTGAAAGGATGTCTTTCTGTACCTAAAGTGGAAATCTGCAGATAATGTTAGTTCATTGGGCAATGGAGTCTGTGGCTACTGGTTTTTTGAAATCTTGAGTTTGAGCAGTTGGAATTACAAGGCCATTTAAATACTTCATAAAACAAACTTGAAATTATGATGGTGAAATGTAAACAACCAGTGAAAAGCAATTAAGAATTTTCCACTAAGCTGAGGTGTGGGAAAGAGATATATTCCTCAGGAGAAAACTTGAATTCCTGAAACAATAATCACTGTGAAAGATATAGCGTGAAAGGGTAGCAATTAAGAATTACACCTTTATTACTATAACTGAAGAAAATATTTATAATAGCTTAGATTGAGTTCAGGGTAATCTGTGATTAAATCCTGGAACTATTCTTTTTCCTTGCCATTAACTGTAAAGCACAGAAACATGAAAGGGATATGAAAGATAACAAAACACATAACAAAGAGTTGTAGGGAAAACTTATTGTGCCATGAAATACACAGGAATCCTGTAACTTTCAGCTAAACACCACAATGCATCAAACAACACAGAGCCTTGGAAATTCCACCGCCTTTGTATTACTTCTCTGAGAATTTACAGTAAAAGAACTCCAGAAGAGACATTAACAACAACCAACCCCTGCAAACTCATGCGAGGGGGAATATATAGAAAAGTTTCATACAAAATATCTCAGGCATTGAGTCATCTGAGAAATAAATATCTTCATCAACTCGTACAGGAAATAGCAGATAAGAAGTTATTGCAGCTTTCAATACAACTTAAATGCTCTTTAATTCTGTCAGAAGATTTCGACCTTTGGAGGTTACTGAGTCGGTTGAACACTTTGTTATAAATGAAGAATGACGTGTCTTTGCAGCTCTGTCCTTCTGTAGCTTTTCGGCCCTATCACCTGTGGCTGTTAGTGCTGCTGTGGTGGCCGAATGGTTTCGCTGAGTTGGCTCAGCCTCTTTCTCCATACATGCTGATATATCAAAATTTTCCTATGCATGACAGCTTACATATTTCAAATGGAAAAAACTTGATTACTGGCTCTGGTTTAGTAGTAATTGTATCAATCCATTCCAGACTTCCTGTGTGGGCAATTGATGTCTTAAAATTGCCTCCATAGTCTCATCCGTCTCTGTATATTTATAGAAATTCGGAGGCGCATCAAACAAGTGATTGATTTCATTCATGATAAAAAATAAGCTCTCTACCCTGTTGTAGAGACTCTGTCCTGATGCTGGCCCTGATTCTGCTGAAGTGCTGGGATTTTTTGCAATCTGATTTGTAGCAAAGGTGTTGACCCTCTTGGCATAATTTTCATGGGAAAGTAGTCTTCCTGAGGTGCCCATCAAGCTAGGAAGACCTCTGTTCTGCAATGCTATAAATTTGTCCATGAATTTATTAATGTCTGTTTGCATATCCTGGCTTCTTCTCTCTAATGTTTGTACTAGGGTTCTTAGTGTTAGGACCCTTTTGACCATCAAAATGGTCTCAGTCCTGTTGGCAATTCCCATTGTGACCAGCTGAGAACTTGTTCTGTGATTAAGCACATTAATCATTCTGGTGGTAGCCTCAGGCATATTGCCTAGAGATGCCCTTGCTCTTTGGATTTCCCTATGTGCTTTTCCAATGAGCCCCATCTGCTCATGAATAGCCTCAATATATTCCCACTGGTCAGTGATGGATTGGCCAATATTGGCCCATAGGACTCTCTTGAGCTCAGCTGTTACTTTATCAAGTGTGATCTCTTTTTCTAGCTCATTTATCCTCCTTTTAAGAGTCTTTATCTCTCTTTCTTTCTCAGCTACTTTCTGCTTGGATTTATCATATCTTTCATTGAGCTTGGCCAAAGTTTCTTTGGCTTGATTCAGCTCTATCATTTGGGCCTCCAAGACCTGAATTTCATTCCTGAGCTTTTGCATATCAAGACTTTGAGCCTACTCCGTTGTTGGTGGTGAGGTAGAGGGTGTTGTTTGCTCTGTCTGCTGAATGGGAGGGGCAGTGTTCTGAGGAGCTTCTTCTAGATTGATCATTTTTGGAGGGGGCTGAGAAGTTTGGCCTCCCTCTTTCTGTTGCAATGCTGCCTGCAGTGCAGCCTCTGATTCTCCTAACTTTTCTTGTGTAAGGATGAGCTGTTTATATAGTGACACCAGCATAGTTGCTGCATCCTTGTCATGTCTCAGCTGGGAAACTTCTTCAGTTTGGGGATGAAGAGTTGCTAGGATCTTGATCATCTTCCTTATGCTGCCATATCTGCATCCCATTCGCTTCAAACAGCTCCCTGCACAGCTTTGACTCCTTAGGCATCATGCCCAGCTCTTATTATTTCCTCTAAGCTTTATATCCTATTGTCCTTTGTCTGAGAGGATGCTCTTTCCAGGACTCAAGTTGTGGCAATTGTATATTTAGGCTATTTTCTAGCCTGTAATTCACCAATGTTTTATCTGCCAAGGAGGCATATACCATCTCACCCGTTTGCTTATGTAATTCAATCTGATTCATCGGGTGGATGTCCTTGGCAAGGACCTCAAGGTTGGTCCTAATGTAGTCTGCAGCTGTCTGTGGCTGCTGCACGGCTGGCATGAAGTGGCTCATAATCATTTTGCCCTCATGGACATCATAGGCAGACATAAGTCTTTGCTGGTTGGTGGGAGCCATTTTCAACAAATGATTATATAATTGTATCCTTATGGGCTCATTCCTCTTCTTTATGTCCATGAACTTCTGCTTGATGCTCGGTTCACCTCCTCTTTGCTGGCTTGAGGAGCTAACTTCTCCTCCTGCTATCCTCTCTTGTTCCTGCTGGAAGGAACTTGTAGAGGCCTCCATGCTAGGTGGGCCCATGCCCAAAGATTGCCCTATTGGCATTTCTTCCTCTAAAAAAGGATTCAATCTTTGCCTCTTTTCCCCTTGAGTTGTTGATGTTGTGAGGGGAGTCTCTCTGTGCCTTTTCCTGCTTATGTCCTCCTTTTGTGGGGTTTGAAGGACTGAAGCTTCAGCTCTTGCTTCTTGCCTAGGAGGCACAATTTGTGGTCGCTGCTGCTCAGTGACCATTGGGGCCTCTGCTGTTTTCTCTTCTTGCATTGGCTTTTCCTTTTCTGGCTGCTTTACCTGTTGTTGTTGCTGTGCTCCCTGCTGTTGTACTTGTTCCTGAAGTGGCTGCTTTAGCTCCATTTCTTTCTCCTTGCCTTTGCTAGAGGTTTGATCTGTAGCTTTGACTGCCTTCTGATGTGCTATGGAGGATGAGGCAGCTGCTCCCACTTGAGTGCTTGTAAGAGAAAATACCTGTGCAGGAAGTTCTAAGTCAGCCATCTTTAGGAGATTTCTTCATGCTCTTTCATTTAATGCTTCTTGTGTGATAGGTTCCTCTAATGTTCCTCTCGTCCATTTTGGTTGATTTGCATATTTTTCTATGTGAGGCAACCTCACATGGTCATAACTAGACAGCCTATACTTGACCCTTCTTAAGGTTATGAAGTGATTGGGGTCATAAGGTTTCCAGATGAAACTGGTCTTTAAGCCAAGGCCTTCTAGCATTCTGTCTGCCTCTTGCTAGCCTTCCTCCCTTTTGTTAAAAACAAAGTGGCCCAATTGGTTTTTTACCTTCAGTTGTGCTTTCTTGCCTTTGCCTGAAAAATTCTTCACATCAGCATTCCCAAACTGCCTGAAGTATTCAAGGGAAAACAACCTCATAGGCACATATTTGGGCAGTTTGTATGGGGGTAACTCACAGCCGTATATTCTAATAACGGTGTGATTTTGGTAAAAATACCAATCCCCAATGTTGTATGCCTTGGACAACTGAAGGATCCTCTGCATCTCATCGGTTAGTCTTGGAGGAGGTGAGCTCAGGAGCAGAGACATGGCTGGGTGGATAAAAAACTCTATAAACTCACAGTAAGTGTATGGAGAATAGGGTGTGCAGTGAATAGCTGAGGTCCAATACACTACTGACCTTGGATTTCCTTGTGCATCCACTCTTTTCATAGCAAAAGAAAATTTCTCATGTTGATAATATAAAATCAAGTGGTAGATGTAGGAGGAGTATCTGAACACCCTTTCCCTTGATAGGTTCATCAATTGCTCATGCATTTTGTCTGATATATAGGTGGCATAGTCATAGAAGATTGGAGTTTTGCCAGGGGAAGACAGGAGCATTATTACCAGTACAGTTTCATCAATATACTCAATTGAGTTATAACCCAGAATGGGACTGATCATATCTGCAAGGTCCCTGCCCAATGGGTTGAGGTAAACATGCAAAATGGGAGGGTACTACATAGTATCAAATTTAATATATAGTTGGTTCAGCTTGGTGATCTGAGCATCTGTCATCTTAGCTCCTTGATTTATCGGATCAAACAAAGATAGAGGAACCAATTTCTTCTCAGTTTTGAATTGCCGCATCTCTTTGATGGCCTTAGGGGTAATATAGAAAACAACTGAGCCTGAAGGGTCAAGCACAGCCCTCTGAGTGGCATCATAACCATCAACACATAGGTGAATTAGGTCAGGAAATTGATTGACCTGAGGAAGCTTGAAGATTGGGAGGAAGGAATCCCAAATGCCCAATACATCTGTTCCAGTCTCATGTTTGGCCGTTAATTCATTTAACAGGTTGATGTGGAACTTGCTTTTCATTAGAAATTCCTCTGAGATTTGATAATCCAAATCTGCTAATGCCTGCCACTCCAATTCTCTCTGAGGGGCATTTAAAGGGGAAATATTGAGGGCTACAGGTGCTACTGGTGTATCCATGGTGACTTAAAAACTCTGTTGATATGTAAATTAGTGTTACTGTGTAGAGTAACAGAAAAGAGTGTTTCTTGGAAGGAGAGGTGATTTGTTGAGAAGAAGAGGGCAGAAGGATCAATTGCAGCAATTGAAATACTGCACACAGTACTAAAAAAAGGGCAAATACCTGTCCTTGGCAGACTCTTTCACGGTAATTAGGTGTAGTTCGGGTTCCCTGTTCACGATTGCGCGAACAAAATGCAGGTTTTGTGAAAGCTTTGGTAAACAAGGCTTAGCCAGTGAATTTCGACCTTGTGACTTCAAATGGGAACTAGGCACAGTGGATTTGCCGGTCAATTATGCGTTTTTCCTGTGTTTTAAGTTAATTTAGGCTATTTGTAGACAAAACTAGGCGCAGAGAGGATTCACAGGGATAAATACCTGGTACACTGACAGTCTCGGTCACAAATGCAGGTGGGTTGGCGCGCCGATGGTCTCCAGGTCGAATTCAGCAGGTTGGCGAGAGTTTGGACGTAAAACGTATGCAGAAGACACAATAGTTGTTTTTGCAAAACGTGCAAAAAACGTGAAAATTTGGCCAAAATATGGATTTTTTAGAACATTGGCGCCTTTTCAGATGACGTCATCGGGTGGGGTCAAGGTCGGATGACGTCAGCATGACGTCATCAGGTGACGTGGCGGCTTATGAGTTGTCCACGGGGATGGTGAGGTGGCGGACAGGTGGAGCAATGGCAGACAGGGGTGCCGATGCGGCGATGATGTAGCAGTGACGCTGGCAGTGACGTTGGCCAGGCGGGTTGGTGGAAACCGGAAACCGTAGGCGGTATGATATCGCACCGCCTTTCATACGGAAGTGGAGTTGTCAGAGGGGGCTCCGATATGCTGTGGGGGCGACGCGTGGCCGAGGCCTGACGTCACCCTCTGATAGATATCGGAAGCTAACTTACGGACGTCGGGGCCGGTCCGATATCCATGCGAGCCGTTGGATGAAAGGCACTCGATCGGATGGTCGACGGGTCAATGACTTGTCCGGACGATACGACGTCGGGCGGGCAATAAAATATGCATTTTTTTTGAAATTCGTGCCTGGCGGGACTTTGGAAAATTGGCGAATTTGCATGGTTTTTTCAATGTTTTCTTTGTAAAGTCGCGCATAGCTCCAGGACTTTGGATAAGTCGGAAAAATGGGTTTTTTTTATGTATTTTTGCCTTTTGAGCGGGTTAGGGGTGAAAATGGGTTTTTTACAAGGTTTTTAAAGCAAATGTTGGGTTGAATGGGTAAATGAATTCTGAAGGAGGAAAAGAGGTAAGGCTTGGGGTTCTCAAACTGACCAGATGTCAATTTGATTCCCTTGTAGTGAACATATGGCTATAATACCAAGGGGGGGGATATTTATAGAATGCTTGGGGTTTATACACCATGGTGTTATAATAGTAGGGAAAGGGTAACATAGGGTATTTAGATAATAGAAGTTAGGGGTTAATATGGAGGGAGAAGGTGAATGAGGAGTGATATCACTAAGTTTATTTGAAAACCACTTAGCTTAGGGAGTAGATCAAAATGAAAAGAATTTTGCACAAGAAATGTGTCTCTTAAAGAAAACCAGAACCAACATAAAACCTTGAATTCTTTCACAAACACAACTGGTGTAGGGATGTTAGTAATGAGTGTAAAAACAAGGAAAAAAGGAATTTAGACATGCCCCATTGTGTTGTTTTCCTTATATTGACTAGCAAGATTCAGTTTGAAAGGAATACCACTTCTGCAACCCCATCTACCTACCCATCTACTTGCCTAACATTTTTTATTTCTTCTTGGAGGGTGGACTTGGACTTGCAGACCCTTATGTGCCTTTTCTTTTCCATTGGCTTTTTCTTTTGATTTCCTATTTAGCACTACCCTTATTTCTTCCAAGGCCCCAGATTAAGCAGTTGGGAACCTTA